>SNQJ01S0161836.1:0-21538 GCA_010110895.2 Picea sitchensis
TATATTTTATATGGGTTTGTTTAACTGTTATTATGTTTTATGTTTTGATTATTTAATCGGGTTATATAAATTTTTATAAAAAATAAGAATTTTTCAATTGTATTTCTGAAAGTAAAAATAAATTGAAAATTTTATAGAAAACTTAAATTATATAAAATTAACTATTTAAATATGTAAATCTAACAATTTCCTACCAAATTTTAAACAAAATTAAGAAAATATCTCTGAAAAATAATCAAATATAGAATACTTACATTACAGTTTTTATAACCTTTATATCCTTTTATACGTGGTGTAGAGAGAATCAGGTTATATACATTTTTATAAAAAATAATAATTTTTGAATTGTATTTTTGAAAGTAAAAATAAATTGAAAATTTTATAAGAAATTTAAATTATATAAAATTAATTATTTAAATATGAAAATCTAACAATTTCTTACCAAATTTTAAACAAAATTAATCAGAAAATAACCTTAAAAAATAACCAAAATATAGAATACTTACACTATAGAAGGTTAGTCAAACAAGGAGATCTAGTCAGTCTAGAAGTCTATCAAATTCATCTAGATCTAGTCATGCATCGTGAGAGAGAGCACAATTATTCGCAGGTAATGCAATAGATGATCCATTGCATGATGGATCAATGTGATCCTTTGCTAGTGATGATTTAGGGGGAAGTTAAAATCGAGTAAGTTTGAATAGAAATTAGATCATGTCGCCCAATGTACAACCCCAATGATATCAACAACATATGACTGGTAAATTATTTTTTTATTTTTATTTTTTTTGTATAAATCAAGTACATATGGACATGTTTTTGTGCATTCTCATAACTATGTGCAAATGTTTCTAAGTGTTTATAGGGTTGGGATACTGATAGGGATAGTAATGAAGTAGAGGGTGGAAATTAAGCGGAGGGTGAGGGTCAAGGTGAACCAGAGGTGCATTTTCATAAAAATGAATATTACACCTATATTACCACCTACCCCTCAGACATTATTTAGGGGGAAGTTAAAATCGAGTAAGTTTGAATAGAAATTAGATCAAGGCTCTGCCAATGTACAACCCCCAATGATATCAACAACATATGACCTGTGACCATTTTATTTTATTTTTTGTATACCAAGTACATATGGACATGTTTTTGTGCATTCTCGTAACTATGTGCAAATGTTTCTAAGTGTTTATAGGGTTGGGATACTGATAGGGATAGTAATGAAGTAGAGGGTGGAAATTAAGCGGAGGGTGAGGGTCAGGTGAACCAGAGGTGCATTTTCATAAAAATGAATATTACACCTATATTACCACCTACCCCTCAGACATTCTTGAGGAGCTTCCTTGGGAATGCACTGGTGAAGAAATGACCCATCAACACTGCACATCCCACCATGCAAATTTGAAGCATGATCTTGAGAAAATGGATCTCCCCGCTGAGAGAAAACAAAGCTTGGAGATTGTTTTGCATTATTTGGAAAGTAACTGCATTGATGTATATAAGAACCTTTGGCCAACATAACATTCTCATTTATTTTGATGAGGATGCAAGAGTTTTCGTGATGGGCCTCAATAATGGCCCAAATAGAGAAAAGGACTTCAAAATAAAATCAAAATCAAGTATTTAATTTTAAGGGGAAGGACCCAAAGACCACTTGAAGGTGAAATATTTCAAGCACCCTAACATCGCTATCCATATTTATGATCGATTTTTGGCAACATATATGGAAGATTTCATGAATGATGAGGTTCCATATTATTTTTGATATTTATTTATGTAGAGGTTTTTTAGAATATGTAACCATATTATACCGACCTACCATCCAAGTATTATGGTGTTGGTAAAGGTCAAATGTATAATGGATAGGTGCATTTTGAGATCCAACATTTCCTAGACCTCCACCACCATTGGTATCTCGCCCCACTATGGGTGGTTGCTTTACCTTCGGATATGGAGGTCACTTCACAAGTTGGCAAGGATGCAAGGGAAGCAATAGAAGATAATTTGAATTCATCTCTTATGGGTATTGATGTTGGTTTGAACCAAAAAGAGAGGATTTAGTGCTCGTGAAACATTTGTTTATAAGACGGATGATGAGATAGACTGTATGAGCCTCAAAGAGGTATGGTCTTATGAAAAAAAATTCATAGTGGTTGGCAAGACTTAATTGGGTGTGTGAAAGAGGGCATGGAATTAGTATGTATTACAATCAAGACAAATGTTACATACATTTGATGATAATTCTTTTGTTATTCGATCCACTTAATCGAAACTTTTGAATTAATACAAAATGTTTATGTTCATTAATTGGAGTTCACTTGGATGTTAAATGATTCAACATTAAATTTGGAACTATTAGGGTCAATAGGCATGGGAGATTTTGCAGAGGTTGGGATTTCACATGTATAATTGCATGTTTGAAACTTTTTTAGTTACGATTTCAAGTGTCAATAATTTAATCTGAATTCATTAAACTATTTAAAAATGTCCTATATGTACTTACACACACATATAAATATGTATTATAGGGGAACTAGGAGGACCCCTTGGGTATGGGGCAACCTTCTTTTTTCCCTTTTGGAAAATGTTTCGATTGGGATTCACAAGTATCAAACATGTTTGAAAGTTTGTAACTATGATTTGATGCATCATAATTTGATTGTAATTATTAGTTTTTTTCAATATAAGTACTTACAATAATTTCCATATGCATTTCAAATGTTAGCCAACTTGGAGGAGAGAGTCGTGGAGGATAACCAATGAAAGGTTTGAAGGTGCTCTTTTAGGAACAATAGAAAAGCAATGTTTTCCATCTTAAAATAACCATGAACATCTAGTTGTCACCACAAAGATTCACCAATCACTTGGATATTTTAACCCTCTTATCAATTGCTAGCTCCATTCATAATTTGAAAGCCTTAATTTATGCATAGTTATTTGCACATCCCCTGTGACCCTCCTAAAAACAATATGCTTTGAAATTCTATATACATGAAATTTGTTTAATTTATAGTATATTTTTCATAGCATTTCTGGGAACTTTTATGGTTTCAAAAACTTTCCCAACTTGAGATGCACATTCAAAGGCCAATAGTAATATTTCTTGAAATATTTGAGCATTTTTGGCTAGTTAAATGCATTTGTGTTCTTTTTTCAAGAACCAATTATTCAAACACTCCTTTATTGTCTTTTGGGATAGGATTTGGGACCGCTTTGGGAATTTCGCAAAGACGCAAAGGAAGGGAGAGACACAAGCACACTTCGCAGATCACACACATGCTAGCTGCATCCGCTGGAATTTGTTAGGCATTTTGGGTCCATTGATACGTGCTAAGACCCTCGTAATTATATAAATATGTATGGGCTTTGGGATAGAAGGGAGGAAAAATATATAAAAGAATGGAGTAGGGCAAGTAAGTAAGTAGGAAGAGTGACAAAGAGATAGAGAATGACAAGGAAATAATCTATGAGTGCAGTGTGCATATTTTCAGAATGGATGTTCTTACAACATAATAAGAAGTCTATTGCGAGGACATAGCCCATCTTGGGTGAATCACGTTAAATCATGGTGTCTATGTTTTATGTTTTGATTGTTCTGTTTATTGCACATATGATATATGTTATATTGCTACGAATATGTTACATGTTAATTTGTTTCTTTGCACGTGGTATAATCCAAAATAAATGCTAAGCTAGAATGGTTATAAGGATTACCATCTCTTCAACATCAAGTAGAAACTAGTTCTGCAAATTCCCATAGATACCTCTGTTAGACTTCACCGCCAGGGTGATGCCGAAAGGGCTAGTATCTGAAAGTGTTTTGTTGGTGAATTAAGGTTGAACCCTGGGTTTTCCTACTGTCTACCAACAAATGGTTATGTTGTCTGGATTGGGATCTACGACTGAAGGGAGTGTGGAGGATGACTAAGGAAGATATAGGATGGTGGTTAGAGACAAAGGAGAGTGAGTTTTCTAGAGATAAGAATAAGAACCCGAGGATTATCTGGGAGAAGTGGCTAGAGAGATATGTATTTATGACTTACATGAGATTTTCTTTGTTGATTTCTCGATAGTTTTGGTTGAGTGGATACAAATATTATCTCAAAAGAACATAACATTTCACATTGTTGTTCCAAAAAAATTGTAACCCTGAGTTGATTCAACAAGTTAATACCATAAGTAATCGAATCTCACGCATAGTTGATTTATGAAGTTGGATAGTGTATTGGGGGTTATATTATTGAGTTTGGTATAGATTGTACCTAGTCATATAGTGTTGTTGAAAGAGAGTTATTTTAAGGATCCTGCAGAATATATTTGAAATCATTTTATACTTGGGTCAATATGTTGTTGTGTGATAAAGGGGCTATGAATATGGAATTTGATCACCCTAGTATCTAGGCACCTTCACACAAGGGATGGGGGTTGACTAGGGGAAGGTTTGAGAGTATGGAAAAATGGATGCAGGAAAGTACAAATAAGGAATGGATGGACTAAGAATGTTGAGAAAGGAAGAAGGTGCGACAAAAGAAGATATTGGAGTATTGCATAGTTGGAAAATAGCTCGAAGACATAGTAGGAAGAGGAATGTGGTTGATAGAGAAGGAAAACAATGAGTTCGAGGAATGTAAATAAAGGAGAAGGAAAATAATTTAATAACTTAGCCTAGTATAAGGAGATCCATTACATCCCATTAACCCCACTCAAGCCAGAGTCTGTGTCGAACCCACGACCCCATGTACGTCACCAAGAACTAAGGTAAGATATGAAACTTTGTCACTTGTAGTTTCCAGGAGCAACCCTCGACGCCATCCCACTCAAGTTAGGAAACACTATTGTGTGCGGATCAACATCATTCTCATACTTAATTAATAGAATACATTAAAATCAAATTAAACACATTTAACTCAGAGTAAGCACAACATTAATGCTAACATAAATAATCCATGGCATTAACAATAATTCATATGGCACAATAGAATACATGATACATATATAAGCACTGTGCATGCAAACATAATATTAAGCATAAGTTGATACTTATCTTGAAACCGTGGTAATTCCAATTCAACCAGGGGCATGCCTTCCACGAACCTCCCACTAGGACCATCGCTACTCATCATGCTCAAGAAGGTCACCCCGAGCCGGGACTAAGCTCCACCCAAGGTAAGGAATCCTAGTCTAGGCCGAGGTTACA
This sequence comes from Picea sitchensis, assembly GCA_010110895.2. Classification (NCBI taxonomy): domain Eukaryota; kingdom Viridiplantae; phylum Streptophyta; class Pinopsida; order Pinales; family Pinaceae; genus Picea; species Picea sitchensis. Next base: position 5,195 of record SNQJ01S0161836.1, read on the forward strand.
GGAAAAAATGCACGTATCAACCTGGCGATTCTTCCCAGGATGCCTCTTACACCCACTACTCACATACTCTCATCTCACATGCATGTTCCACCCGGAGTATACACCTCACAAGCATAGTCCATCAGCACTTCACCTCCCTCCTAAAGTCCTCAATAATAGCCGACCGAAGTCTTAGAGCTCAGAAGTCGGTGTTGACTCTCTAAGAATACCACTTCCCAAAGAAACTCCCCTTCACCTTGGAAATAGCTTCAATAGTGGGCCCCACATATTGCCTCTTCAACTAAGGGCCTTAAAACCTGGTTTTTCATCCCCTTCCAACTCAATTCTCACATGGTGAGGATAACCACAACAACAATAGTAATTCGGTTAAATCACTATGACAATAAAGAATAGGAATTTGGGTATGGACATCCAAAACTGACGGGGCCCATACTATGACACACATCATGGTTCAGACATTTACAGAGTGCTAAGACTTCACAGGAGACACAGCCTGGTCCACGAGTTTGACACTAGTTTCAGGGTGCATGACAAAGAATCAACACAGAGGTCGATCACAAAGCTAAACAAAATTCATGAAGGATGGGGAATGGCAAAGCAACTCACATGGAGAATGGAAGAATGCAAGAGCAAACAACTTTCCCGTCAGGGTTTCCTTTCACTGTAAGCAGCTTCCAGAAGAAAATGCATATGCAGAGGAAAATGGGTTCGCACGATCCCTATGGAACCCAAGTGGAGGATGATAGAATGACCGAACGACCCCCACGATCAATTTCTTTTAGTTTTTAATCAGATGTGCCTGGGTTGGGACATATCCCATGAAGCTTTATGTGCTCTATCAGCATGTGTTCCTCTCCATGAACTTAGGACAAACATATATTTCATTATGGATTTTGGAATAATATTAAAATATTATTCCCAAGGACTTAAGCCCCTAGGCTCAAATACTTAGCCTCTCTTTCTTTTCCAACCTTCCAGCCCCTCAATCCTCACCTACTGTGGAAGCTTAGTCTCCATCACTATCTATCATGGTCTATTCGAACCACACCATGGTGTTTATATTTTTATTAATGTTCTCAATGATTACATATACAAAGTGTGATCTCTGGCTTCTTTAACACTTAGGCTCTCCTACCTAATAAACATAAGCCCACGAGTTTATATAAACTTGGATCACCAAACCTATAAAACATAATTACACCATAATGAAATATTTATACTTCATGTATTACATGATTTACAATAAGGCCTTTCTTTGGGACATTACAATCCCTCCCCTTATTTTTGCACTATCCTCAAGCAACTTTTATATCAGCATCTACAAGCTTTTCAAAATTTTCAAAAGATGTGGGTACTTTATCTCGCTTAACATCTTCATGTTCTATGTTGTATCCTCAGATCAGTATCAGTCCACTGACCTTTACATTCTATAGCTCGACCTCCAGAGTCGTTGTTTTTCTCCTATCCAATATGCGCATGTGATGTACCCTGCAAGACACCTTCTTTGTTCCACCAATCACATTCCAATCAATAACACATTAGCATCCCGTATATATTTCTTAAGCAATGAAACATGAACACATTATGTACAATCATTGATGAAGGTAATGCAAGCATATGTGACCGCCCAATCCTTTCTGTGATTTCAAAATGGCTCACAAAATATGGTTGCCAACTCGGTGCAACTTCCCACTGTGGAACTCCATAGCTTTCAATTTTAAGAAAACATGATCACCCACCTTGAACTCCCTTCAGGGTTCTGTTTTATCAACATAACTTTTCTACCCGCCCTCGTAGCCAAATTTTGCTTTAATTCTATCATTTGGTCCTCCATCTCCTCGAGAAACTCTGGCCCAACCACGCATCTACGCCTAGATTATCCCAAACACTAGAGTATTTCACTTCTTCCATAAAGTGTTTTCCAAATGGGCTCATCAATGATGTATGATGTCTATCACAGGCTTAATTCTACCAAGTGCGTGTAGTCTTCCCATCTTGATGGTTTGGCCATCACATACATTATCTTAGTATGTTCTATTACCTCGTTTCACCCTCTCTATCTATATCCATCGAATCAAGATGATAAGATGTACTAAAGTTCATATTCGCTCAATCCTTTGAACAATCCTTTCAGAAATTCAGAATTTTGCCTCGTCGCATTAATAATCGCTGTAGGAATTTCCATGTAATCATGTCACTTCCTTCATGAAAATATCAACAACATTCCGCCGCCAGGAGTAGTTTCTCAAAGTGGAATTAAATGGGCAGATTTTGTAAGTTTGTCCACCACCACCATGATCTAATCAGATAACTTGGATTTTCTTAGCAATCCTGTAATAAATCCATTGTCGTTTCACCTCCCACTTCCACTGTGAATGGTAAGGTTGTTGCAGCAACCCTGCTGGGTGCCTATGCTCTGCTTTAACTTTCTGGCACTCCATACATCTGACGATGTATTCAGCGATCTATCTCTTCATACCCGGCCAAAAGTAATGGCTCTTGACCGCTACTACTATTTTCTGATATCCAGGGTGCCCTGCATAAGGCACATTATGCATCTCCTACAAAATCATTTGTTTCAAGACTGGACATTGGGTACAAAATTTTTGTTCTTGTACAATAGTATTCCATCGATTTCCAATTTATAAATTTCCATCTTCTATGGCATCTTACCCTACTATAGCTTGGCTACCAATTCTCTGTACTGTAGATCTACATTTGCAGCCTCTAGAATTCTTCTTTTAATATCAGTTTGATACATGCTAATGGTTGTAGCATGTAAATCATGCACCCTCCTGCTGAGTGCATCAACCACTTTATTCTCCTTTCCTTTGATATGCTTGATCTCAAAGTCGTACTCACACAGAAATTCCAACCACCTACTTTGTCTAGCGTTTAAGGTTGGTTGATCAAACAAATATTTTAGACCATTATGGTCTGTCCTGAGTTCAAACCTCCTCCCCATGAGGTAATGCCTCCATTTCCTAGAGCGTGAATGATTGCTGCCAACTCCAAATTGTGAGTGGCATAATTCTTTTCGTTCTCTTTCAGCTTCCTGGACTCATAACAGATTACAAATCCATTCTGACTGAGAACTCCTCCCAACCCTCCTTTACATGCATCTGTGCACACCATGAAATCCACATTTGGATCTGCAATCCTCAGGATTGAAGTGTTGGTTAACAACTACTTCAATCGCTATAAACTTTTCTCACACTCTTTAGTCCACTGAAACTTTTCCTCCTTCCTTTGCAAGGAAGTGATAGGGTGAGCTATCTTTGAGAACCCTCCGATAAACCTTCTGTAATAGCCCGCTAGACCCATAAAGGATCTAACTTCCGCCATATTCCTTGGCGCTGACCATTCTCTGATGGCCTCAACCTTCTCAGGATCCATGACAATCCCTTCTTCTGAAATAATGTGCCCCAAGTAATGCATATGCCTTTGATAAAATGAGCATTTGCTCAACTTGGCATACAATTGGTGTTCTCTCAACACTTGCAACACCATCCTCAGGTGTTGTTCATGCTCTTCCTCTGACTTGGAATACACCAAAATGTCATCGTAGAAGACTATGAAAAACCTGTCTAGATAGTCCCTGAATACACCATTCATCAAGCACATAAAAACAACAGGTGCATTCGACAGCCCAAACGGTACCACTGTGAACTCGTAATGACCATACCTTGTTCTGAAGGTGGTCTTGTTGATTTCTTCATCCTTTATTTTTACCTGGTGATATCCTGATCTGAGATCTATCTTCGAAAATATTTTCGCACCTTTCAACTGATCGAAAAGATCATCGATCCTCGACAGAGGATACTTGTTCTTGACAGTTACTTTGTTCAACTGTCTGAAATCAATGCATAGCCTCAACGTCCCATCCTTCTTCTTCACGAACAGGATCGGGGCACCCCAAGGTGACACGCATAGGCGAATGTACCCCTTCTTTAGAAGCTCTTCAAGAAGTAATTGCAACTCTTTCAGCTCTAGCATACTCATTCTATAATAAGCTTTCGACACTGGAGCTGCTCCAGGCATCAAATTTATAGAGAAATCGATATCTCTCTTCGAAGGTAGTCTGGGTACCTCCTAAAATATGTCTTCAAACTCTGTTAGTATCGTATGGTCTCCAATATTTGAGACTTCATCTCTGGATTCTTCCTCCACACGAGTTGTTAACAATTGACAACCTTTCATGTAGCACTTTTTCAACTGCATTGATAAGATTTCTCTAACAACCATAGCTCTAGGAATTCCTTGGACTGTTTTCCAATTCCCCTCCTCATCCAGGCATGTAAATTCCTTGTTACTACAGTCCAGGAGGGCATGGTGCTGGTCCAACCAATCCATCCCAATTAAAAATTCATAAGAGCCTAAAGGCAGAATATTCAATTCAACCTTCATGCTCAATCCCTTCATGTCCACTGGACAGGACTTAACCAACTCAGTGACTTTCCTCTTGGTTCTTGTATCCAACTGCACTAACCAAGACTTTTCATGTTTGCTTCTTTATAAATGCAAACTTTCCACCACTCTAGGGTCTATATAACTATGGCTAGCCCCTAAATCAATTAAAATAATAAATGGTTGGTTGTTAATCATACCTTCCACTTCAATCATGTGCGACTAAAATTTAGCTTGCTTGTTGTCTAGGGACGCATAGATCCTTGGCATTCTACTGCCCATGTCCTCCACTATTTCAGCTTGTTGAACATTATGGACAACTCTTGCTTTGCCATTTTTATGGGGACAATATCTGTACTTGTGGTTCTCTTTACAGCCCCAACACTGAATGGGCGTCTGTCTCGGCCTTTGTTCCCCCACTTTAGCCATTCTCGGCTCTCTAAACGATGGATGTCCTTGAGAACTATTTCTGAAAAAGGGAGGTTTGTTTCCCTTCTGCCTCTGTTCTTTCTTAAACTTCTTCTGGTCATCCAAAGCCTTCCGAAAGGTAGTCTTTTCTCTTTTCTATTCATATAAGGATTCTGCTCTTCTTATTGTTTCTTCCATAGTCTTAGGATCATCATACTGAATCTTTTCACCAATGGGAGGTGGCAGTCCACTCAGATACCTCTGAATCTTGACAGCCTCATCTTTGATGAATGGAACATACTTAACTAATTCCAAAAACCTTCATTCATATTCATCAATGGTCATGTTGCCTAGCTTGAGTTCAAAGAACTCCTTCATCTTTCTATCATAGTATATTTTAGTCAGGTATTTCCTCTCAAAATACCTCTTGAATTCCTTCCATGTGATATCTTTCTCTCTAACGTGTCGCACTTGCACAAGGTGATCCCACCACATGGATGCTTTTCCTTTTAGTTGATACATCGCAATTCTTCCTTCTGCATGAGAGGAATAATTCTGCAGTTGGAAATATTTCCTCATGCCAATCAACCATGTTTCAACATCTTCCTCCTTCTTATTTTCTCCATCAAACGTAGGAGGCTTAATCTTGTTCATCTCCCCTTTCAATTCATCCACTCCATATCTTCGGTGTTTTCTGGTAGGGGATGGGCTTGAACTACTATGTGCTTCCTTATCATAATGCTTTGGGGAGTGACGACGATGTCTACTACCACTCCTCGATCTTCCTTTTCTCTCAGGGGTCCTGCGACTCTTTGTTTTTCTTGTGTCACTCTCCTTTTCCAATTTCCTTTCTATTCTTTCCAGGCTCTTCAACATCTTTAAGTTGAATTCACGTTGTCGATCCCTGACCCTCATGAGATTTCGACTATCAGTTCGGTGAGCTTGGGCATATTTTTGCAATGTTTCAATGATTTTCATCACATGCCCTTCCTTATCCAATTATCTTCCGTGCCCATAGGATTTCGATCCTTCAACTCCCAAGTTGACATCCCTTTCTTCTCTTTCATTCTCTAAATTGGAGGCAATCCGCACCTCTTCCATTTCTATACTCGGCATCGATTCGAGGTTGTCCTGACACTCATTGAACTCTTCACACAGAACGTGCAGTCAACCGAAGTTTGTCAGGACTTAAACCCTTAATAAAAATACAACATTCATAAACCAACGCGAATAAGAAAACATTTTGATTCCATGAATTTTCTGAGCTCTGTGGCTCTGCAATTTCCAGCGATAGCCCCCGTTTTCTTAGTCCCCAACCCATGCGTCCATGGGCCATGATCAAATGCTAAACTGCTAGGTGCTACAAGGCTCTCCAAATGAAACTTTGGGTTTCGGGATTTCGGGGCTTCGGGGTTTCGGGTTTCAGGGTTTTGGTCCCAAAGGTTTTCGCACTCGCTTCCCTCTCCAGTTACTCCCGACTTCTGAAAATTCGATTCCCTTACCCTCCAGGCCCACAGCACAGTTTTCACCCACCAAGGTAGTGACACATGGTATCCTTAAGAAGGTCCACCTCACTCCCAACGATGTCAGGGTACCCCACTACTTTTACTTTTTGTTTCGGAGTTTCAGGCACCAGGAGTTCATGCATCTACACATCTCGAACTTCCATTTGCTGAAATTTTGAAATCACGGTCTATTCATCAACTTGATCCAATGGTCAAGCTCCTCTCCTACGATCTATGGTGTAGATCGTTTCGAGATTTCGGGGTTTCGAGTTTTCGGTAACTGGGAGTTCACGATGCAGCGACTGCAAATCTCTTGTCACTTCAATCCCCGAATTCCGAACAACTGGAAAACTGCACAGAATAATTGGAAGGATTCTTCCCAGGATGCCTTCTTACACCTACTACTCAAGGACTCTCATTCCCCACATGCTTGTTCCACCCGGGAGTATACACCTTCACAAGAACAGTCCATCAGTGCTTCACCTCCCTCTCTGGGTCTCGACAACAGGCCAGATCAGGAAGTCTTAGAGATCTGTAGCTGGTGCTGGACTCTCTCTGGAAGAATACCACTTCCCAACAAACTCCTTCACCTGGAAATAACTTCTCATAGGCCTGACAGACCGCCTCTTCAACTAAGGGCCTTAAAACCTGGTTCTTTAGCCCCTTCCGACACAATTCCCTCATGGTGAGGATAACCACAATAGGAATAGCAATTTGGTTAACTCACGGTGACAACAACAACAGGAATTTGGGTATGGACATCCAAAAACGACAACAATCCACACCAAGACACAGCATGGTTCAGACATTTACAGGGTGCTCGGACTTCACAGGAGACACGACTCGGTCTGCGAGTTTGCACTAGTTTCAGGGTGCGTGACAAGGAATCAACGCAGAGGTCAATCGCAGAGCTAAACAAAATTCATGAAGGATGGGGAATGGAAAAGAGACTCAAGTGGAGAATGGAAGAATGCAAGAGAAAACAATTTTCCCATGAGGGTTTCCTTCACGGTGTGCCGGTAAGAAAATGCAGACGCAGAGGCAAAATGGGTTCAAGTTGGCATCCTAGTGAACCCAGGTGGAGGATGGCTGAATGACTGAATGACACCCCCCCATGGCTAACTTCTGCAGTTTTTTAACTACATGTGCCTCGGTTGACACATGTCACCCATGAATCTGCATGCACTCCATCAGCATGTGTTCCTCTCCAGGAACTTAGTACAAAACATATATTTCACATGGATTTTGGAATAATATTAGAATATTATTCCCAAGGACTTAAGCCCCTAGGCTCAACACTTAGCCTCTCTTTCCAACCTTCTAGCCCCCAATCCCTTACCCACTCTGTGGAAGCTTAGTCCCCCATCACTCATTCATCGTGGTCAGTCTGTACGCAGTGGTGTTTATATTTTTATTAATGTTATGCATGATTACATATACAAAAGAAGGCTCTCGGCCTTAACACTTAGGCTCTCCGACCTAATAACACATAAGCCCACCATCTTATATAAACTTGGCTCACCAGCCTATAAAACCTAATTACAATTCATAATGTAATCTTTATACTTCATAGACATGATTTACAACAGGGCTCGACCTTGGGGACATTACATAGTTAGTGAAGGAATTAAAGATAACAGTAAAGGTATTAAGAGTAGTGGAAGTAGTACAACAACCCATATTTATTTAGGGACACAGAGGAAGAATATTGCACAATGCGCAATGGAGGGGGTAGACCCCACTTTGAGAATGTTTGTCTTCAATGGAACAAAGAAAGAAGATATGAAACAACACTTATTTGTTTGTGAATAAATATGGATTGTGAAGCAGGTCCAGGATGATGATATTGGAATCAAGCAATTAGTGACAACATTTAGAGATTGTGCATTACTCTGGTATATGAAGTATCATTCCACTACACCTTTGGGACAAGCTAGAACATTGGCAGACATCAAGAAAGCCCTATTAAAGGATTTCCAGGAACCGAAGTCTAAGTCATAGTGTATTATGGAACTAAAAGAGATCAAGCAATTGAAGAATGAGTCGGTATGGGATTTTGATAAGAGATTCAAGATATTAGTGGATTGGTTGACCTTCCATATTCCAAACGAGAAACATAGGGAATGGTCCAGTGTGGTATTTCTACCACATATATGATGCCCATTGACACATAAAAATATTATGTCGCAGTTAGAAGAACTAGAGATCACCATAAAGTTGGAAGCATCCCCTATAGAAGAGAATGGCATATGGATGGATCAGGTTCAGTCGCAATTAGCAACATTGATAATTCAGTTATAGGATCTTGCTAAAGGGAAGGAAAAACGTGAAGAAGTATGGTGTGTTACATGTAGAAATGAAATTCATCATAAGAATGAGTGTCTATCATCTAAAAATTATTGGCTACAAGAGCCATGAATCCCTTAGCCTCAGGAGACGGGGTATGGTGTGAGATATGCAGAACCATGCGTCATCACCCAACTAATTTTCCTTTGATGCAGAAGTATCAAATCACTTCCAAAATATTATTTTGTAATACTTGTAATTCCATGGGACATGATGAAAATGATTATTGTGCACTCGATATAATGAGAGAACGCACCACATATGCATACATAGTCCAAGGGGAAGACGGATCATAAGGAGGGGTACCACAATATAATACTTGGGGGGCTACAATCAAGGAGGAAGAGGAGGATTTAGAGGTTGGGGAAGAGAATGATGAGGTAGAGGAAGAGGATGGATTATCTACTATAACTATAACCAACCTGATAATTTTGCGTGAGACTGACATAATCCTTGTACAACGTGCACATACTGCAGACAGTCGGATCATGTGATAGAAGACTTCCCACAACTGATTGGAAAGTGGCAGGAGAAAAGGAACCAAAATGTGTAGATGACAGCAACGGAATATCACGATGATTGACCAAGGGTAGCAATATTTACGCGTGAAGGAGAAAGAACAAGAGCCAATATGAAAAAACAAGGAATTAAGACTGACTAGTGGGTCAAGAAAGCAACAAAACTTCTTCAACATTTGACCCTCAGAAAGAGAGATACACATATAAGTAAGCAAGGAAGGAACTTGTAGAAACATGATGGGGAGAATTGAATTCACAAGTTGTGTATGACATGCCTCCAGCCTATGAAAACTCGATCACAGAAAGGCCAGTGGAGAAGGTAGGTACTCTTAAAATTTTCTTAAAGAGTTGTTTAGAACTAATAAAGGATGAAACTACATTAAATGAATTTCATAGGATGATCCACCAGTGCACGCAAGATAAAGAAGCACTTGTTGCACAACGAGCAGTTAACCAAGTACATCTCAGGAAAAGGATGAACATGGAATTTTGACTTAATGCACATATATGAGAGTATGATATGGATAATATCATCTTGGATATGGGATCTGATGTGAATATCCTTTTGAAGCATATATGGGAAATGATGGGAAAATCAAAGTTGATCTAGTCACCAATTCAGTTGAGGCTAGAAAATCATCACAAGATTGTTTCGATTGGATGATTAACAAGGGTGAATTTTAATATCGATGGAGTGCCCATCACTATAGATTTTGAAGTAATGGATATAGTGGATGGTAGTAAATCTTAAACAACATTACTTGATCTCAATTGGGATTTTGATAACCAGACCATTATTGATTTTAAATAGAGACAAATGATATTTGAAGTAGGAGACTTGAGAGTTACTGCACCATTGGATCCCACAGAAGGAAGAAGATATGTGGAATCGACAAGGGGAAAATAACTTGATAACCTTTAGAATGTGATTGCACAGATGGATAACTATATTAATCCTACTATTTAGGGTGCACTCAGTTTGTGAAGTATCAGTTATTGCACATCAGATTCAGAAGAAGACTTGGAACATTGGCAACAGAGGTTACATGAAGTATCTACAAGGAGATGTGCTCATATTACCCACACATTGCGCTGGATTGGAGTTGAGGTATGTTATCCCTTGAAGTATGATGGACTAACAAATATAGACTCTTTTGTAAAATAATTTGAATTGCAAAAATCAGAACAACGGAGATTTCTAGCTTTAGATATCGACCTGAAAGAGACTCTTGCAAGGTGGTGGGATGTGCATAAGGATAGAATAGATAATTGGTAGAAATACAGAAGGATGTTAAAGGTTAGGTTTGGAATAGAAACTGAATATACTATGCAGAAGTATACTAGGTTGAGTTGTCCTACAAATCATCTTACACAATGCACCATGACATGGAGCTATGTACCTAAGCATGAATAGACACACTTATTTGTACACACTTTGCATATGATCCCGAAGAACTGGTATTTAGAATTGGAAGTATGCGTAGGAACAACAGATTGAGAATATTTGACTTGCAAATTCAAGGTAAATTTCAAGTTTGAATATGATGCCCCTTCAGTAGACACAACACTGCAGATTGTCAAGAAAGAGATATTTACATAAGAAGACTTGATGGGACCAGTACCCTTATGTAGTGTTCCCATATATTCTGCAACTGTTCAAGAGGTTTTGGAATGCTATAACGTTGTTGGAGAAGACCAAGAAGATGAAAACCCGAGAAATTTGTAGGTACCCGAAACTGAAGTAGAGCACATAGTAGAAGGTCCTGAGCTTGACTTTATCAAGTATGCAAAGTCGTTAAAAACATGCAAGGTGAATATTGGTACGAAGAATAATCCCAAGTTCGCACACATTGGATATTACTGGAATGAAGAAACTGTCGAGAAGATAGTTGATTTATTGTGAAAATACCAAGACCTTTTTCCAACTACATTTTCATAAATGAAAGGGATTGTTGGAGATCTAGGGGAGATGAGGATCCCTTTGAAGTCAGATTCCAATCTCTAGAGACCGTACTGATTGAACTAAATATATAAGTATAAAGTGAAAGAAAAAATAGATAGGATGTTGGAAGCTAGGATTATTGAACCTGTCGCAGAGTCAGAATGGATTACTCTGATGGTGATTTAGGACAAGAAAATGAGTGGAATCGTAATTTGCATGGATCTATAGAAGCTAAATGGTTCTTTCTTACATGACCCATTCCCTACCCCATTTTATAGATGAAGTTTTGGAGAATGTAGGAGCACATGAACCTTACTTATTTACTGATGGATTCTATGGGTATCACTACATTAAGATTACATAGGAGGATAGGCATAAGACAACATTTGCGATGGAATGAGGATGTTATCAATATATAGTCATTCATTTTGGATTGAAAAATGCACCATCAATATTTTCCCAAGTTGTTGTCATGAATTTTAAAGAATTTATTCATAAATTCCTACAAGTATACTTGGATTATTGGACAATGTTCAGTTTGTTGAAGGACCATATTGAAATTTTGTGTTTGATGTTGGACAAATGTAGACAATTCCAGGTTTCCTAAATTAATCATACTGGTCTTACATGACATGAATAATTCCTCATGCCACCACAAAAGTATGCTATAAGGTACAATTTTCCTTGAGTGGGATATGGATACTATTATGAGTTTTTTCACACAAGTGATGGGTCTCAAGCCTTTGGCCTAAAATGAATCTTCTAGGGAACTAGTTCGTAAACTAGGCCTCAAACCACCACATAGACCTAGAATATTGGCCTCTTGGTGGCATAATAGCATTGTTGTGAAATTTGTCTTACTAAGCATGGGTTTTGGGGTGTGTATCATGTTTGATGAAGAGGGGAGAAACAAGAGCTTCCAAGATCGAAATTAATATTCTAGGACTCATAATCCATTAATCTCTATTTAAAGAACACAGAGAGTCATTTTCTATAATAGCATGTTAAAAAAATATGGTTTTATCCATGTAAACACTGGAGTGTACTAATATTTGATTTATTTGTGTGAGTAGTTGTCTTAAGCTATTCAACCTATGTGAATATACCTTGGTTTTTAATCAAAACCACCACAAAATTCCTCTAGATGGAATATTTGACCTTTGTATGAGATATGGACTCCATTAGAAAGATTTAGACACAATGGATGGGTCTCAAGATCTTAAACATGGTCATGGGAGAAAATAAAAGGTCTTAGGGCCTAACTAAAAGATTTTACTTTCTATAGCCTATTTAAGATACACACATATTTGGTTATTGCTATAAATTTTTATCACTTTACCCATTTAAAAAGAAATTGCATGTTCCAGTAACATTGACCATGATCTACAATCTATTTTTTTTATTATGACAAGGATCTCAAACCCTACACAAAGCGGGAAAATTATTTTGACCGAAAAAAGTAGTTCTATCAAACTATGTTTTTGACCGAAAACCTCTTTTGAACGAAAATTTCTTTACATATATATACTCAGGTTGTGTGTTTCCACAGTGGACAATTTGGCTCTGATGCATTTTCTATGCACAATGGTGGGTGACTTAGAGCAACACTAATTATCAGGATACTGAATGACTTTTAGAACAACACTAGTATCAGATACTCGAACGACACCCGAGCAACACCAAGAGCACTTGACTGACACCAACAAATTTGGCTCTGCCTACAAGGTTAGTAGCTTTGTTCTAACTCTTGATTCTTTTGTGGAGTAGCTTTGTTATAACTCTTGATTCTTTTTTGGAGTACCTTTGTTATAACTCTTGATTCTTTTTTGGAGTACCTATGTTCTAAGTTTTAATATTAGGCTAAGCATAAGTTGTTTAGTTTCATAGGGATTGAATTAGTTAGAAATGGTAGGCCTCGGTTTTGGGCATCTTGTCATGTAGTCTATAACCATTTTACCTTCTGAAGTGATCAAGAAGATATCCTTCTTAACACAAAAATAAATATCAACTAGATTCTCTTGTATTTCCTCCTCTATCTATGAGATTACATAAAAAATAGATTTTTCGATCATTATTATCTATTTTCTTTCGTTCTTCTTTCATAATTATTATAGATACACTTAAGCTAATGTTCAAGAATTCAGATAACGACAATGATACAGAGGTTGGGCTCATGCACAGTGGGAGACCGTTCAGAGAGGTTCCTCTTGCGAACCTATTTAAGAAAAACTATACAGACGAGGGATTCTATAGTGGAGAAACACACGAAGAACATTCAGAGGCCGCAAGAACATAGGAGGTAGGATCTGAAGAACTTCGCCAAGGAGAGACAACAACTTCAAGAACTGTGCCTACTGTTGAAGTAAGTACTATTACTTCCCCTATTATTTTAGCAGCTCTAAGCAACCAGAGTAACCAAAGTAGTCAGAGTCATCAAAGTACTGTTACAAACAACCTACCACATACTTAGGCAGGAAACCAAGGAAGATCTATGGCAGATGAGATGAGGTTACCCATCTTTAGAGGAGATGGATCTAAATATCCTGACCAACATTGGTTCTTACGCAAATTTGTATGGAGTATCAAGCAAGTCACTGACGAAACAATCAAGATAGCTCAATTCAATACCACCTTGAGGGATCATGCACTGAGTTGGTACATGAAGTTTTCTACAGTGACTGCACAATCTAAACCGTTGAATATCATTAAGACTAGGCTGAGTGCAGAATTCAAGAAACCTAATTCAGAGTCACAATGTATTACATAGTTGGAGGAAATCAAGAAGAAGGTCACTGAACCTGTTTGGGAGTTCGATCAGAGGTTTAAGACCCTGAAAGGCCATTTGATTTTTCAAATCCCATATGAATAGAATAAAGAATTGTTCATTGCTACCCTCCTTCCACATATCATAGTTCCTCTGATGCAACATAAAATCGTCTCGTAGGCTAAAGCTCTGGAGATTTCCATGAAACTAGAAGCAGCCCCTGTAGGAGAATCCAACCCATGTATGAGCCAAATATTGAATCATCTAACTAGCCTATCCTTACAAGTCAAATATATGAAGAAAGACAAAGGAAAAGAGAAAAAAGAAGATATCTGGTGTATCAGATGTAAATTAGAGGGCCATTACAAAGAGCATTGCCCCTTATTTCATGACTACTTGGCCACTGGAGCACCTAGTCCTTTGAATTAGGATATTGTACCCTAGTGCGAGGTATGTAGAACACGAAATCACCATGGTGAATGTTACTATATGCAAAAATATGTCCAGACACCTACCAATCTTTACTGCACATTTTGTAAATCTATGGGAGATGATGAGAAGGATTGTAGGGATTATGATATCTTGCATGAAAGATCAAGGGATACATATACGATCCAAGGAGAAACACAACAAGAAGGAAATAGTACACAGTTCAACTCCCCGGGAAGAGTAAACATCAACCCTCGTGGGGGATTCAGAGGAAGAGGACGAGGAGGAGGTATGGGTCGAGGTAGAGGATAGATCATATGTTATAATTGTGCACATCCAGGACATTTGGCAAGGGATTGTTAGAACCCTTGTACCACTTGAAACTATTGTAACTCCTTCGATCATGTCATTGAAGATTGTCCAGTATTGTTGGCCAAACTGTAGGATAGACAAGGAGGAAACCAACAAGTTCAAATAATATTAGCATAACCTCATGGTGAGGACCCCATAGTCGTTGTTATTACTAGAGGAGGCATTGTTACAGGAGAAGACAGAGTAACCCCAGGAAAGACTGCAGAAAGATCAAGGATTAGAAGAGCTGCAGAGAAGGCACAATTGTTTGACCCAATGAGAGAGAGACATAATTTTGAGGAAGCAAGGAAGGAATTTGTAGAAGGACAAGCTTCTTCATCTAAGGCACGACCTTAAGTAAGGGAATGTGAAATGCCACCAGCATTTGATCAATCTGCTATAGCCAAACAAGGAAAAGAGGTAAGCAAACTCATGGACTTCTTATATACCTGTATCAATTTAATTAAAGATGAAAGGGTTGTACAAGAATTACAACACCTAATAAGACAATATGAAATTGGGAAAATAGATCCTATGTTGAGTAGAGTTGTGAATCAAGTATCAAGGAAAAGGAGAACAAACAAGGAATTACACCTTAGTGCTCAGATTGAATATTACGATGTGGACTATGTGGTCCTCGACTTGGGATCATAATTCAATGTTATGACGAAGAAGACTTGGGCATTGATGGGAAAACCCAGACTGATTTACTCTCCTATCAGGCTCAGGATGGCTAATCAGCAGGTGGTGAGCCCCTTTGGAATATTGGACAATGTCCCTGTGGACATTGATGGGGTAAGGACATTTGCAGATTTTGAAGTAATTGATATTGTTGATGATAGTTGTCTTTATCCTGCACTATTAGGAATTGATTGGGCTTTCAAAAATTCGAATATCATTGACCTAAAGAAGAGAATAATGACATTTGAAGGTAATGGCCTTAAATTCATTGCACCACTGGACCCAAATGAAGGACTCAGATACACAGAACCTATCAGGGAAGAATACTGTGCATATGAGTTGGAGAACAATTACAAGCCAACATCAAGACAATAGGATTACATTAATCCTACAACAGACGAAAATCTCAGTTGGAGAAGTGAAAGCGCATGCTCATCATATTCAAAAGAGGCATTAGAAAATTGGTAGAGCAAGATGTATGAAGTCTCTACATGGTGATGTGCCAGATTGACCAAAGCAGTTCACTGGATTGGCACATAAGTAAGTAACCTTCCAACGTTTGATGGCTTGAATAATTTAGAAACATTTCTAGTTGAATTTGAGAAACTTGTACCAGTACAATAGAGGATGTTGGCACTAGATGAAGCATTAAAAGAAACACCAGCTAGATGGTGGGGAGCACACAAGAACAACATCGCATAATGGACACAATGTCGCACCTTATTGACACTGCGCTTTTTAGAACAAGCAAAAGGATGTGAAGTTCATTACACAAGTTAGAGTTGTCCAAAGGACCACATGCAAAGTTGTGAGGAGGCTTGGAACAACATCCATAAAGAACAGTGGGTGAATAAATTCATTAAAACCTTGGATACTACACCTATCAACTGGTATCTTCAAGCAAAACTATGCCTCATCACCACAGACTGGTATGTAATGACTCAGAACTTTGTAGCTACCTTCTTATTTGAAAGCCAAAACCCTACAACAGAT
>SNQJ01S0161837.1:7295-28925 GCA_010110895.2 Picea sitchensis
TATTTTTTGAATGTGTTTTTTGCTTCATTTAAAAAAAAAGTTGCGAAGATTTTGTCCTTTCTATTTATTTATTTTTCAATGTAAATTTAAGAAGAAAAAAAATGTTCATAAATAAATTTTTAAGTGACCATTTTGTATTTAATTTTGGGTTTCTCTTTTTTGCATAGGGATCTATTGTCAAAACCGCAATTTCAATCAAGTTGAAATGAGCCATAATTTTAACATTTAGAAAAAACTTTTTTCTTTAGTTATCGTCACTTTTTTATTTAGGTGTTAATTTGAAGGTTTTTCTAAGCTATTGTATGAGTTTTGAAGGTCATGCTTGAAAAATGTTGTAATTTTGACCCTGTTTGAAAAAATGGTGCTACCGGTAGCACCACTTTTTGATTTGGAGTTGATTTTCATGTTTTTTATGCAAAAATATGAGTTTTTTGGGCTAGAGTTCTTGTTTTGAGGTCAAAGTTCTCGTTAATTTGATAATATTATTATATTCCTTCTGTAGTCTAGGTGTGTGGTTTCTCCAATTCCTGGTTGTGGTGTTGCAAGGTCCAGATCTGAAGCTTCAGTTCTGTACCTGTTGACTATCACCGAGCTATTGTTAGATGAGAAATATGATGTCTTTGAATAGCTCAGTGTTCCTAGTTTGGCATCGTTTAAAAAATTCAAAATATGCAATAAATTAGGATAAGCCACTTCAAAAGTTCGGCGTTCGGGAACTTTGGAGTGTAGAGTATACATATCTCCCAGAGGAMCGAACTCTCAGAGTCATTAACCAACATGTTTTGCTAATTAACCCAGGATTATTTATTCTTAAACATTTCGGGACTTAGAGACTCCGACTCTTCGGGGTTYGGGAGTTTTTGAATGCAAAGTCTACATATCTCCTCGAGTACTGAACTTGCGGAGTGACGTGGTAATTTGGGGCTCTGGCACTTCGGGAAACCAATTTTGTTGTTGATTGAAATCTCTCGGAAGGATAATCTCTCGAAGTGACATGTCAACATTTCGGCACTTGGATGTTCGGGGGCTCCGGTACCTCGGCAACTCGGCACTTCGGAGCTTCGGATAAGTATGTTTGCTCTGAATTGAAATCTATCAGAGTGGCAATCTCTCGGATCTAACGTGGCTACATGATGTCACAATCGTTGACATGTCCAAAAATAGAGTGACATGTATCACCTGAAAATGAGCAGATGACGTACCCAAAGGTGCCTGAAATGAGTGACACGTGTCATAACAGATGAATGCCACACATCTCAACAGATGAATGCCACATGTCTCAATAGATGTATGCCACGTGTCTCAATTCTATTCGGGATCTTTTGAATGCAGAGTATGGATATCTTTCGAAGGATGATCTCCCAGAGTGGCATGGCAGTTTGGGGCTCCGGTACTTCGGAGGTCCGCGTTTGTTCTGGATTGAAATCTCCCGGACTGATAATCTTTTGGAGTGAAACTGCCTATTCTTGTTGTTAAACCTCGCATGATTTTGAAACTCCGAATGCACGAGAGTCGTTGATCTAAATTGACTATTGGATCTCCACCATCGAAAATTTAACATGTATGTTTGCTTATCATCTAAGCCAGAAATCTACTGCTCTGAATTGCTTCATTTTTTCTTTGGATGTTTCCTATGCATACAAAGGACTTGGTCGACATGTTGCACACTCAATCAATGGCAAACATGATGACAAGTATTTTGAACCCAAACCATGACATGTGATTATCTTTCAAGAAAACAGAAATAATTGGTGCAAAGAAAGTAAATACCGGTAGGGGCCATCGACACTGAGTCATTAAATCATGGAGAAAAACCTAGCAAACACAAAACAAAAATCAGACCTTTGATGAATGTATAGGGTAAAGGAGGGAAAGGGCAGGGGTGTAGACCTAGGTTACAACAGTATGTTTGCAGGTAAAACTATTATATATGGATAGTACATGTCATGCCATTTCCGGTGATATGTGGAACGTCACTTAACTCCTCACGATTAAAGAGTTATGGCTTTGTGAAGTTATATAACCCCCATGAGTTATCTAAAAGGTCAAAGAAATCAAGTTATTCTAGAAGCCCCTAGAAGAAATTGACTAGTCAAGTGGGTGAAACTAAGAGTTAATCATGGGTTAAGTTGTTGCAATAAAAAATAATTAAAAATAAGTTAGTTGCAACTAGAAGTGGAGAATTTACTATTTGTAGCAAAGTGGGTTAGAAGTGGGTTAGCCCTAAAAGAAGGAGATTGGGTTAAGTTGGTTAGAAGGTAACCCCTTAAGGAAGCTACATGAATGTACAAATAAGAGAGCAAGGCTCTCCTATTATCACCTATTGAGCACATTGAATATTTGTTATTGTGTAAGGTTTATTGCAAGTACTCATTGATACATCTGAAGTTGTGCAAGTCTGACGTAGCACGAAGGGTTGACGGTGAAAGTTTCGGAGTTTCATAAATACTGAAAAAACATATTTTTTGAGGTGTACACAGACTGCAATGGAGAAGGACGCGTATGTACGTGGGATAGCAGTATAATAGGGCACATACATGAGGGTAAATCCCTAAAAACTTGAGAAGATGAAGATGTTGGGTCTCTAGAATCTGAAAGCAAGCCCTCAGGAAGGTCTATAGTGATCTGGTACATCAGATCTATCTACTGGTTCAAAAGGTATGTCTTATTTCTATGAGTAGTTGGATTTTGTTGTCTACATGAGATATGGTTATGGAGGTTTGAGGATTTTCCCTAGAGAGATTAGTGGTTGCATGGGACTTTCTGTATAAGTCAGATCTACAGAAATACAATGCCGGTATAATCAATAGTTATCATTGATACATCTTGTTAGTGATAAGGCACATCTTGTATTTCCTGGAATATGGTTAAGGGTTTTTATGGTACATGGTTGAGAGCTTGTATTTGTGAAGTGGTTGATGTATTGATAGGCTGCATATCAGTAAGGGTTTGGTGTCTAGTCCATGTGAGGGTTATTATATGTGTTCATGATTATACTTGTATGGCACATGACTATAGAGATATAGATACACTTGGTTAAGGGATATGTATGAGGATGTATGCATAGGGCATAGCTACAAGTTTGACATAGTGTCAGCTTGCATGTTGATATGACAGAGGTAGCAAAGGGTCAAAGTTATTGAGGAAGGTGAAAAACCCTTGTTTCAAAAGGAATACACAGGCTATAATATAGACATGCCGCATACATATGCGGGTTGTAGTACAGATAGGTCGCGTACATATGTGAGCTGCAGCATAGGCATGTCGTGTATATGTTGGATTTTGTTGGTACAGGAAATGTATAGGTACAGGTTGGTTACAGGACAATGACACAGGTTGGATATTTCTTATTGTCACAAATTGGTATAGGTTTACAGTGGTATATCTCAAAGTGACAGTGGTTTCATCATTTTACTTACATTTCAGGGCGACATTACGGGGCAAGGAAAGGTGTTTTAGCCACCTTTCGGTTGTAGCCAGAGAACATAGGGGGTTGTATCCTCCTTCTAGTTGTAGCCAGAGAATTGGGGAGTTGGAGCTTCCCTCAAGTTATAGCCTGAAAATATAGGGGGTCGGAGCCTCCCTCTAGTTGTAGTTGAAGAAAAAAGGAATTTGGTGCTTCCAATGAATGTAATTCTTAAAGACATATAATAAAAAGCATTACATGGTTTTCTCCCGCATTAGGTTTCCACGTAAAAATACTGGTGTACTTTGCATGTGTATGATTGTTCATTGTTTATGGTTTATTTACTCTGCACTTATTGGATGATACTGTTATATTGATCATAAATATAAATAACACTTACATACTCTGGTTAAAAGGATTAAAATTACTCTATTACTGATTCACTCCCCTCTCAGTAATCCAACAAAAACATCATAGGCCAAATATGTAATTACTCTCTTTATATTAGTAAAACAAGTGGGTGAATAAGCATCCTCAACAAAATCTTCTATGGGGTTCCCCATGCATTCATCTCCCCTTTGTTTCAAAAGATGATCAATGAGAAATATCTCATCATCTTGAGCTTCAACATCATCCAAACTTAAAATATCCAAGATTGAGCATGTTTAAAATGCTATGAAGGGAAAGTAATTAAAGGTGTGCAATTGATATTTTTTAATCAGTAAATCAAATCAATCTAGAGAATGATTTGTCTCTTAGATTGCAAATTCAAAGTTTGAACAACAAAAGGTAGAGGTAATATATTCACCATATATAGGGGCATTCAATGAGGAAATGTCATAACTAGGTTTTTCAATCAGATTGACAATTAGCCCTAAGCTTTCCTTTGAACAAGTTTGTGGTTTATGTGCAATTGCTATTTTTTAATTTTTTGCACAACATGATTTTATTTGTTCATTCTATCTCATAAGAGCACAACCTTATAACATAATTCTTTAACCTGGTTTTCTAGCTCAGTTCTATGTGGTTCCAGAGAGCCATCTTCAGTGTGCTTTACATATTTGGAATCATAAAGAGGAAATTGGTCCAAGGGGCACCTCTTTAAATAATTTTCAAGACTTATAGTTTCATCATAGGCTTCATTAAAATTATTCTCTTCCATAAAATTAACATAGCCATGGTTTTGGGAAGGGCATGCACATGCCATTCACATACGACTACGGATTGAGACCTATGGTTATCATGGAGGAAATAATAGGCTCAACAAAATCATGTGTTAAAATATCGAATGGGTTTCCCATCTACTGCTTTCATTTCATCGAACTCCTTGACCACTTCACATAAAAAATAATCTTCACCATAAGCATTTTCAAACATTGTTTTAAATTGGGAGCAGCAATTCTGAATTATGTAAATGTGTAAGACATCATACCAGCCTGAGACTTTATCTTTGAAGGTGAACAGAGAAAATTTGCAAAATACATCTTCAAGAATGATATTAAGCAAGCACAATGTAGATTCATATTTCCAAATGTTCTCAAATGTTGTGGTGCTTCTGTTTCCATCAAATCTTCACAAGAACTCAACTACCTTTCTTGGGAGGTCATGTATAGGGCCTTATAGGTCCAATGTAGTGTTGGTCTCCCATGTATGGATTTAGGGAATAGCCATAAAAGATACATACAAAATAAAATGCAATTATGCATAGGGTAGCTTTCCATCAAGCCTCCTTCTAGTGCCAAAGCTATTGATAGGTAACATGTCTTTGTGTCAACAACAAGGGTTCGCCCTAGTGAAAATTCCTAATTAGACTCCTCAATGTTTGGAATTGGGAACCCATTGGATTCTAGCCTAGCAACCATTATTGTTTGGAGTTTTATCGATTGTGGCTCGGTCCACCAATTATGTTTTAAAGATTATTTTAAATCCTAAATACTAAATGAAAATGTATATGCACTTCTTTTGTGCATGTAAAGTGAAAGTCTATTCTAGGTTTACTAGCTAGAAGCAAGTAAGTAAGAGGAATGAAAACAATACCAAATATATTTCTACTATCATCTCTAGCAAGAAAATTACTAAATAAATAAAAGTAGAAATATTGATAACTGGATATCAAATCAAGAAAAGTCAAATTAAATAGTTAATTACAGTTCCATGCTCACAACTATAGATAAACATCTAGGAGAAAAATAGAAACAAAAATGCATTCTTTATATGAGAATAATCCACACTATAAAGAAACATTCTTGCTATAACTCCAATGCTCATTAAAGTAATAGAAGAAATCCCACATATTAACAATTTTAGAATCAAATTCTTTCTCCCAATAGCTTGGTCAACAATGGCTTCTCCTTCTTAAAGTTCTATAAACAAGATTTACAAAAAAGTGAAACAAGCAAAAGCTCCTTCCTTGTGGTTCTCATTCTATTTATAATTTAGTCACAAAAGGTCAGTTTCAAGATTCAATTCAAGGGTTTTTGGAATACCCTAACCACTAGGATCTTGTGTAACTAGGTTTCCTTGTTGCACGTGGAATTTTAAATAGAATTCCTAATTAACGAGAGTTGTTGAATATTTTATTCTATTTCATCCTTTTATGAGCTCAATTTACTCTGAAGGTTCTTTGCTCGTTTTCCCTAAAATTATTAAACATGAGTTTGTAATAATATTGTAAGTTTTTTCGCTAAGCTACTCATTCATTTATAACTTGGACTCATTATCGATTTGCACATAAAACACGCTTTATCATGTTGCTTGAATATTGATTTGGTAGTCTTCAACATTCCTCAGCATATCACAACAATGTCTTTTTCAATATCTCAATTTAAGAATGAAAATAAAACCTCAAGTCATTTGTTTGTGTTATGATGGACTTGATACTTTGATCCCTTCATTGGTGCCTGCACAATAAAATGTGATCATGCTTCATATTGATATTTTATCATTATTTTCCAAAATTAACCGATGGAAAAACTTACCTATTGAAATGGAGAAATATGAGGATATAGCTGAGAGACTTAAATAACCTTTCGATGTCCACAAAATACCTAACATGTTAGTTAAATGATGCCATTAATGCAAAGATTTTCACTAAGCCAATTGTTATTATGGTCATAATGCAAGGTTTTTTTTTTAACAGAAACTGGGAAAAGATATATTAAAGGTGTGGAAGAATCCACTGGATTGCAAAACAATGGTCATTAAGACATTCGAGAAATGCCAGCTAGAGTAGATCCTATAACAGTTGCAAGATGCATAACAGTAACAGTAACAATTTATGGTGCATCCTCCTTTTCTAACAATACTTTTGTGGTTATAATTCACCGAATACCTCCGGTAGAAGATACCATTAATAGATAACGTAAGACAAAACATGAAAACAACAGAGTTCGACTACCCTTCTCTAATTTGACCTGCTAAATTTCCAGTATAGTTTCTAGATGTGGCTCATCCAGGTATGGAATTTGGTTCACTGATGTTGAATGTTCATTCTTGGAGGTTTCTTGATGACCTCTCGGTTTGCTTGGATGATGTTGCATGCCTTCTAGCTGATCCAGTCGCCTCTGCATTGCCTCCATGTTTGTGTGATGTTCCTCTAATTGACTTCTCTAGGCGTAACTCTCGTCTTGGAGCCTCTCTATCATATGCATGTGTTGGGACAAAGTTTCTAGCTCAAAGGCCCTAGTGGAGCCAAGTGCTCCAAGTTGAATTCTCATCCTGCTACATCCGATGAATTCATCCTCAATTAGGTCCTCGTCCAAATTCCCCGAGTCCGCTAGGATACCTATTCCACTCTGCATTACTGTGTATTATGGTAGCGCTACAAACTGGTTGCAACCACAGACCTTCAGCAAGAGGTGAAAACTGAGGGTGAGAAAAGGAAGAATCAGAGGCCACGAGCAGAGCGAGGTGCTAAGAGCGAAGGGGCGGAAAGAAAAGAACCATAAATCAAGAAGGAGGGAGGGCTCAGAGCGAGCCAACTGAGCCTTCTGGGAGTGGGCAAGGAAAAGACTAGGAAGAGAGCTGGGTGAGAAAATCAGGGTAAAATGAGGAGAAGGAGAGCTCTAGGGGGAGATAATCTGGACACCAAGAGAAAGGGGAAGGGAAGATAAACCTACCCAGGTTGTCGAACATCTTTTTGCATGCAGGAGCGAGGACGGGACCATTATGTCTCATTTTTCAATTAATGGCATGATCGTTCCAACCTACTTTCTCGCGAGATCTTCCATGTGTATTGCACCATCAGCCTCCATGATCCCAGGATTGGGTGTGCATCTGACGTCAATTTGATGAATAAATTGGGTGACAAGGTTATCGCGTGACTTGTCCCTCTTCTTCATAACCTAGATGACTTGAACTCCCATGAATGTTGAAGGACGAGGCACTTGATCTTTCCATTCCGTGATAAAACTGCTTAATCTGTTAGCCGCCACTTTGCCTTGAGCACTGGGACTTGTCCTGCCTTTCCACCTTCTCTATATTATGTTGTCCAGCTCCACGTGTTTTATATTTAGCTCCCCTCCATCTCTATTGTCAACACATCTCCTCCACCTAGTTGTTCTTGCTCTGCAATCCCTGGGGTCCCCATCCACGATCATTTTCCCTTGCTCGCTCCCCATGGATTTTCTTAGGCTAGTGTCTTGAGGAGCCCAAGCCCCTCCCCTATCCACTTGTCCATCCCAGCTATTTAAAACAGCTATGAGGCATCTCCTAGCTCCTCCCTCATCTTTTTCGAATTGACACTCGGTCATATGGTACATTAAAACATGGGGGTTGAAGTTTCCACTCCTTCCACGCCTAAGGTTCCAGGCGTTTTCCCAATGGCTGCATTCGTCATTTCATCTGCTTATTTGTTGTGTTCTCTCATTATGTTGTAGAAAGTTATCTTAATGTCCTATGAATCAAATCTTATTCTGACAATTATACATTTTAGACTTAAATCTCTTGGATTGGTCCTGTGGACCATCAACCTTATTATAATTTTGGAGTCTCCAAGGGTGTTTAGCTCTCGAATTTGCTGAGTTCGAGCAAGTTGAATGCCATTTAGTAATGCATAGGCCTCATCTTTGTTTTTAGTATCCATCCCGAGATTCCAATGATAGTTTAAAGTTCTTTTTCCTTTGGGATTGAAGAGAAACCCCTCCAACTCTATGTCTCCTCCACCTGGTTGTGCTTGCTCTACAATCCCTGGGATCCCCATCCGCGATCATTTTCCCTTGCTCGCTCCCCATGGCATTGCTTAGGCTAGTGTCTCAAGGATCCCAAGCCCCTCCCTTGTCCTCATGTCCATCCCAGTTATTTAAAATAGCGATGAGGCGTCTCCTAGCTCCTCCCCCGTCTTTTCTGGATTGACACTCGGTCATATGGTACATTAAAATAGGGGGGATGAAGTTTCCACTCCTTCCATGCCTAAGGTTCCAGACATTTTCCCAATCGTTGCATTCGTCATTTCATCTTCTTCTTTGTTGTGTTCTCTCATTATGTTGTAGAAAGTTATATTAATGTCCTATGAATCAAATCTTATTCTGTCAATTATACATTTTATACTTAAATCTCTTGGATCGGTCCTGTGGACCATCAACCTTATTATATTTTTGGAGTCTCCAAGGGTGTTCAGCTCTCGAATTTGATGAGTCCGAGCAAGTTGAATGCCTTTTAGTAATGCATAGGCCTCATCTTTGTTGTTAGTATCCATCCTGAGATTTCAATGATAGTTTAAAGTTCTTTTTCCTCTGGGATCAAAGAGAAACCCCCACCCCCTCGTGCCTGCCTCCCCTGGGTTTCCCTTTGAAGCACCATCAAAACACAGAGTATGTACTTTTTGTTCTTGGATCCAGTCTTCTTTGTTTTAAATTTTGTGAAGTTGTCAGCATGATCATTGCGCTGAGTTTGTAGTCTTATTAGAGTGAAGATTAAAACTTTCCATCCAGTCTTTTTCCAGGGTGTTCCAATTGGTCGGGTCTTCTACATTTAGATATTTAGAGTTCAAAACTTTTGAGAGGAGCATTTTTTCCTTGGCAGCGACACATTGGGTGGGAGATTTGGTCCCCTGGAAAATTTGGTTGGTTTTCCCCTTAAGGATCCCTGGTAATACTTATCCCAATTCCCCAGGCTGGGGATTGGAGCAGAGGGCCATCTTATTTTTCTAGACAGATCTCTGAAGGCCACTTTCTAGATTGTTTGTGAGAAGGGGAAATTCCAAAAGAGATGATGTATACTGTCTTGATTGCTTTGGCACAGTGGGCAAATGAAGGGGTCGTGGAAGCCTCTTTTCATTAGATTCTCTCCCGTGAGGATTTTCATATGCGATAAGGACCAAGTGAAGAAGTTAACTTTGGGGAGGGAGTCTTGGCTCCAAAAAAATTTCCATTTTGTTGAGTTTTGAAACACTCTCGGAGTGGAAAGGAGTGTGTTGTCTCCTTCTTTTACTGACTATCCATTTGATCCCCAACCACGACTGTCTGGGGTGACTCTCAGGATGGGGGATACCCCTTTCAGGTAAGAGAGTAGAAGTTGTGCTTGGTTGATCAAGTTTTCAGGGACGACTCCCAAATACCAATCCTTCCAACTTCCATTCTCATTTTAGGTTGAAATGTCATAGAGGGTACATTTGTGTTCGTCTAGCATCCATCTTTTTAGATCGCGATTTTTTTCTTCGCAGGAGTTGAGATCCACTCCTAGAATTCGGTCTTGCCAGATTCTGATCATTTTTCCATTTCCCGGGATCCAGGAGAGATGCTCCTTAAAGAAGGGAATAGAATCCCTTATTAGTTTCCAGATTTGCGATTCTGATTGGGCATCATGAGTTTTGTCCATGCACCTTTTTCTTCTACCCATTCTATATTTTTTTATTAGAGCCATTTTCCACCATTCCTTTTTCCATGTGACTATCCTCCAAAGAATTTTAGCTCCCATTGCTATGTTGGTAACTTTGGGATATATAATTCCAAGTCCCCCACTTTTTTTGGGTAGGGTGACTGTGTCCTAGTTCACCGGATGGAATTTTTTGTGTGTAGATTTTCCCCCTTGCCACAGGAATTTGTGAATGAGCTATGCCAAATCTTTTAGGATTCCCTTTGGAGCTAGGAGGGAAGAAAATTGAAAAATGGGAAGAGTCAAGAGAACTGATTTAATCAGGACCACCCTTCCTACTAGATTGAGCCATCTTGAGCCTCAAGACTCCATATTTTCCTTGACCTTTTGGAGAGACAGCTGCCAAAACTCGCCAAGGAGCGATTTTAGACACAGAGGAAGACCCAGGTATTTGAAGGATTTCCAATCCAATGTGATGTTGAATCCCATTATTTGAGTGATTCCTGCTCTGATGGTTGCGGAGACATTCTAGACGTAGATTTGACACTTTTCCTTATTAAGGAACCCTCCTGAAACTATGATAAATGTGTCCAGAGCCTGCAATATCCTTTTGGACATTATTTTTGAAGCCCCGCTCAAGAGTATTGTGTCGTTAGAAAACTGGGAGTGATTAATTCTTTTGACCCCCTACGCGATCTTGATTCCTGGGATTGTGTCATTGTTGCTTTCCCATTCTAAGGTATGATTTAGAGTCTCTGCCATGATCACATACAAGAGGGGGGAAAGAGGACAACCTTTCCTTAATCCTATGGAGGCTTTAAAGAAAGGGGTTGTTATTCCATTTAGGAGGGGGGAAATCCAAGGGGAAGAAATGTAGGCTTCCATCCAGGATATGAAGTTTTGGATGAATCCAAATTTTTTCATAACTTTAAAGAGGAAACTATTCTCTACTCTATCAAATGCATTCTCCATATCCAGTTTTATTTCCATACATGGTTCCCCTTGAGAGCTGCTAGCATGGATTGCTTCTTGAACCATGATAAAGTTGTCCCATATCTGACGACCTACCACAAACCCTCCTTGGTTTGGAAGAATTAGTGATCTGAGAAGAGGATTCAATCTRTTAGTGATAATTTTGGCTATGATTTTGTAAGAAATATTTCATAAAGAGATGGGTCTAAATCAGTCTAGAGAAAAGGCTCCATTTTATTTTGGGATGAGCGCTAAGAACGAGGACTTGGTATCTCCTCCCATTTTTTTTGACGTGTGGATGAATCTTATCATCCTAATGAAATCCTACTTGATTATGTGCCAGCACTTTTTATAGAAATGTAGAGTGAAGCCATCTATACCCGGGGCTTTGTCTTCGTTGAATTGGTTTAATGCTCTTAGGATTTTAGCTTCTGCATTTTGTCTATTAATATGCAGATTGTCCTCCTATCTTACCTTGGCGGGGATGTGTCTGAGGAATGCATCTGCTATTTCATCTTCAAATCTACCATTTGTGGTGTAGATATTATGGAAATGCATTGAATCTTGTTGTTTGATTTGATCAAAGTATTTTAGGATTTCCCCTTCTGGGGTTTTGATTTCAGATATTTGGTTAGCCCAATTTCTGGCTTTTAACTGTCTGTGGAAGAAGGATATATTTTGATCCCCTGCTTTCAACCACAGGCTTCTGGATTTTAAACACCGGGTGATTTGCTCTTCGGCTAGCGCTTGCATGTAATCCTTCTAAGTTTTCTATTCCCTTGTGATGTCACTTTGTTGTATCTCGATTGTCTCCATTTCCTCTTGCAAGTTTGAAAGTTGGTGCTTTTTCTCTATGACATTGCTTTGCATCGAGTTTTTTGCCCAGATTTTAAGGTGTTCTTTTACCATATTTAATTTATGCTCCCAAATGTAGTTGGGGGATCCTGTGATCCAATGATTCCATATTTGGGCAATGTATTGGATGAGCTCCGACCGATCCAACCAGAGGGGATTAAATCTGAAGGGGATGGGCCCCCAATTTTTTTGAGTTTCGAAGGTTAAACCGATAGGTATATGACCTAACCCTGCCAAGAGGAGATTTGAGGAGAAGGTTTTTCCTAGAAGGGCCAAAAAGGATTTTTTGATCAGGAAACGGTCCAATATTGTTGCTATGTGACCTGGACCTACCCTTCTATTGTTCCAAGTGAACATTCCTTTGTCCGAAGGGATGTCGAAGAGATCAAGGTCCAATATAAGATAGTCCAATATTTCTATGAATTGATCTCTCACAATGGATCCCCTTCATTTTTCCTTTAAGCCTCTGGTTGTATTAAAATCCTCAGCGATGATGAAGTTTCGAGGGGGATTTTCAGAGGCCAGATCCAGAAGGGATTGCCAACATTCAGTTTTTTCCGTATATTTGTTTGGCATATAAACATTTATGATGAAATAGAGCATACCTAAATCTTTCTTGATGAGATTGACCATCAGCCAAAACAGTGTATGCTCCTGATCTCTTAAGTTGAATTCTTTTGCATTCCATAAAGTTCTTATTCCTCCCGAGGCTCCTCTAGAGCTGACTGCTTTTCCTTCCCCTTTTTTCCAAATTTTTTGAAGATCCTGGAGGGTTTCCAGATCCCTCATTTTTGTCTCTTGGAGTAGGAGGACTGAGGGCTTTTCAATTTTTAACAATTTTCTAACTTCTTATTTTTTGTCCCTCCTCCCTAGTCCTCTATAATTCCAGGAGACAACTTTCATCATTTATCAGTGGATTTTGGKGCCCCCCCTTTAGAGGGCTGTGAATTTGTTCCCTTGTGTTGCGCGGCTGTGTTTTTCCCAGATTTACCATATTTTTTTAGTCCCTCCTCTATCATTTTTTSAATGTCCGGTTCTTTTACTGTGTCTGCAGTCGATTCTCTTTTGTTCCTTTGGGATTTTCTTCTTGGTTTCTTTGTGATGGTAGGTTGAGAAAMTTCAAGATCAGAATCACTGTCRAAAGTGTCTTGCCTTTCCTCTTTTGATAGTTCTGGAATATCTGGGGTATGGCTTGGGGTTGTTTTTTATGTGGAATCCCCACTTAGGTCYAGGGTTTCTTTTTCTTTTTCTTTGCCTTTTCTAGTCCCTTCTCATGTATCTTCTTGTCTCTGTCTACCATTTTCTTCATGAGTTTCTYGGAGTTCCTCTGTATTCCCTTCTAAGMTAAGACCARCATATCGATTATGGCTTGATTCTCCTTTATGTGGAGATTTTGGCGTTATTTCTCTCGAATCTGGGGGGTTTTCTCTTTAACCRTGAATCGAGATTGATTGATTTTTCCCATTTTCTTTTTTCTGCTTTGGTTGATGCCAATAATATTTCTTTAGGTCTTGGTCCTGAGAGTCCTTGGCCTGAGGGTAGGATTTAGCAAAACGTCCATATTCATGACATGCTTTACGTTTGAAGGGGATTTGCTCATAATCCACTTGTTGAATGTAAGACCAATTATCTAGATTCAGTTGTATTGATTATGACAATCCTTTTTCCAGATATACCTCCACACTGAGCTTGGAGTATGCATGTAGTCCCTCTCATGGTTCAACACGAATGATACATTTTCCTAGAGAGTTTCCAATATTTCTTATGGTTTCGTCATTCCAGCAATGAAGGGGAAGGAAAGGTAGTCTTACCCACACAGGGACTGCTAAGGGGATATCATTTCCTGGACTAAAATAAGGGGTCAATTTATTGAGGTACATTCCTCATGTGCCCATGAAGTATGGTCCACTTCAGAAGATTAGATCCCTATCTTCTTTTTTTTCAAATAGGAAAGCAAAGAATCCCTTACCGCAGAAAGTCACCGACATTTGGCCTTGGATTAGCTTGCACCAGTTCGATTCCAACCAGAGGTGCATCGCTTTTGGGGAGGGACAAATTCATGTGAACTGCCCAATTAGTCCTCAATCCTCCATTCTGAGAGCTAGGGGTCGCGTCGAGGGACCATGAACAGCTACCTTAGGAATTTGTGTTGCTTTTTTAACAAAACACGAGAGGATTGTTCTATGCATTTTAGCATAGGAAGTGATTAAGGCCTGGAAGGCATGCAGTTCTGAGGACGAGGATCCCCTCCCTCAGAGGGAGCCATTAAAACGTTGGTAGGGGGAAACACATAATTGCAAACCCTAGGGCTCAGTCCGCAACAACGCTCAAATGAAGTTGTCGATGTGTCGCCCGTTCTAGTCATAATGCAAGGTTTGTTACTCATAAGAATTCCCAAATCAATAAAAGGTTATCTCACACCCTCTATATTAACTTAGAACTATATCAAAATAATTTCATGTTGAGACCTCAAGTACACACCATAAAATTTTCTGAATTTTGGGTTCCACTTTCTTTCGATCTTTTTTCCCTTTTGAATTTTTTTTATTTTCAAATATTGATGAAAATATTTTTTTGAGCAATTGTTTCAAGTAATTTTCCTCCTAACAAGTTTCTTTGCCTTTTTTATTTTCAAATTTTCATCTTTGCAAAAAAAATCTAAGCCGAAAACTTCTAAAAACAAAATTGCATAGCGGAGATAACTTTTCACTTTTATGAGAATCAAAACTTCACTTCTTCATCATGAAAAGTTAAAAGTCTTCCCCAATAGTTTTTAAGTATTGGATGGGCATGTGCACTTTTGTGTGTGTTATACTCAAAAAAATTCCTCAGAAAAGATTTGCAGAGTAAAGAATCTACTTTGGTCAAAGTTCAAAATGTTAATTGTACTATGACCAAAGTGCAAAGTGCTCTCCATTAAAAAATTCAAAGTATTAATTCAAATCTGCCAAAGTACAAAGTATGTTCCATTAAAAAGTACATTGACACAAAAGAAAAAAGTTAGAGGAAGTTTGGCACTTTATTCAGAATTCAAAGTTTAAATTTAACTTTGAAAAAAGTGCATTGTTCACCACAAAAATAAATATTTTTCAAAATTAATCAAATTGTAGCGGGGTCATCCCCAAACTTTCTATGGAGCTCGTATTGCACTTTCTCTTCCTCAAAAATTCAATTTTATCGTCACTCAGAGTTTTTAATTTGTGCATGATTTTAGGTTTCGGTGGAAAGAAAAGTTGAATTTTGGGGCCTTTGAAAGTATAAAATCAACTTGCTAACTATTATTATGGAAAAGTAATGGCATCACTTGACAATTAATGATTTACTCGTTAAAAATTCAATTGTCTTGTCTAGCATAAATGCAATTACATAGCCAAATATTTCTCAAATTATTGATTAGAAAGCTCATAATCATATGAATTTGAATCAAAAGTTTGTTTAAACTCCATATACATGCATTTATCTTCCAAAAAGGGTTATTCAATAATGTTTTCTTAATCAAGTGAATTTAAGTGTTTTGGTGCATCCCGTATTTTATAGTGAAGAAAGTTCAACCTTTTGTTAAGAACATGTGTTTCCTTCTAAGAGGTCACATTTTCAAATCCAGAGGGGGGTAGGGTATGTATACCTCCGTAGACTTTACCAGTGAAATTGTTGGGCAGAGGGGGTCTCATACAGCAATTTGGTGTATGGCTTGGTCGTAACCTTAAAAATAGATGATTATTATTATTATTATTATTATTATTATTATTATTATTATTATTATTTATTTATTTTTAGTTTTTTTAGTTTTTTTTTGTGATTTATAATCGATACATGTAAGCACCATTGACCTCCCTCTTGTTTATTTTCATCACTAGATCATTCAATTAGAGGATAGTTGAATCTTTTTCTTGAATTTGTAAATTAAAATGAATTTAATAAAAAGTTCTATTATGAAAGTTTTATTTTGTTAGCCATGAATAACTAGACATGGTAGGCTTTGCTTAAAATAGAATTTATGTGTAAATAGTAATTTTAAGTAAATTTTGACTTCAGAAAGTATGCCTTCAAAAATATCTACTCCCAAGCTTCCAAGACAATCTCCCAAAGAGAAGAAATCATTAGTTGAATTTTCTCAAACTGTAGAATTGATTGATAGCGATATGAAAGTCACTCCTTAACAAGATGCACTTGTAATTGCACTGCTTAATCCTATCATATTTAAGGATATTGAAGTCTTTATGAGTCCTTAGACAACTTTTCTAAGTCAGGGTCAGATATACAAGAAATTTAGAGAGGAATTTTATCTTGATGCTTCTCCCCTAAGTGACCTATCAATTAGGAACATTGATGATTTTGTATTTTCTAATATCATAAAGTCTCACTTACATGTTGGTCTTGCCAGAACCCATGTGATACCCTATTATGAGGCCATAGAATGGATCATTGAACACATTGGCATAGGAAATAGGGTAGCCATAAATGATGAAGGAAGACATATTTCCTCCTTTCATCCATCTAAATTGGAGAAATATTGTACATTGTGTTGTAACATTGTCTAAATTTTAATTAAAAATTAAAATTTTATCTTAATTAGTTTTACGTAGGTATTAATTAGTTAGTTAAATTGTTTTAAATGTCGTAGGCTAAAGATTCTACGAAATGAATATATTTTTCGTGGATATTTTCCACAAATCCAACGAGAAATTGTTGGATTCGTAGATTTAATTGATTATTTCTGTAAAATCCGAGTGCCCTGACAGTTTTTCAGCATGTTGAATCCATTTTTGCATTCAAAAATGGATTCTTAACAACAAAAAATAGTGATTCATGTAAATTTATATTGTCGGATTCTGGCGCAAAAAATCCATTTCTTAGAACAACTAGCCAAGCCGTTTTAAATTATATTTTCTTTAATATTAGGTTTTTTATTAGAATATTTTGAAATAAACTTTTATTTTATTTTATTTTATTTAAAGTTTTGTATTAATTTAGTTTTAGTTTTAAATTTTATTTTTTATATTTCACATCCATATCGGATAGCATTTATTTATCAATAAAGTTTGGGTTACATGAGGCAATCGCACGCTTCAACAAATAAATCAATGGTCCACAATGAACAGTGCTCCCCTTACCCCCCACCCACTTTACGATGTTTAACAAAAGGGGACCCCACACGAAAGAAAAAGGTGGTTTGGTAGAATGCAACATGTCAGCTATAAAAACAATCGCAACCCCTCCCTTAGAAAATTCTAATACCACGAAACACCCCCTGCGGAAACAACCTTTTGGTATTAAAGATAAGATACGTGGCGCGACGAAAAAGGTATAAAGAGTGCAATATATATTTTTTTTATAAAAAAAAATTCATATATATTGTTATAAGTGTCGAGTCACCTGACACATATTGTCCAGTCATCTAATGCCCAATTAGAACCTGCCACGTGTACTCAATAAAAATTTGCTACGTGTCCAATAAAAATTAAAATAAAATATATATATATATATATATATATATATATATTGGAATAAAACGAAAACAAAAGGGATCAATTTAGCAAAGAAAAAGAGAAATTTCAGCGAAAACCCAAAAGTGAAAATGAGCGAGCAAGGAGCAGATAATACAGAATTTACCAATCAGCTTGTGAATTGAGGCAGTCAGCCTTCCACGAACAGTGCCGAGTAATTTTTCGTAGGGTAAAACTACTTGTTTTATTTGAAAACGATGATGTCCTCTAAATATATAGCAACCAAAGGAACATTATTTGTCGAAAAAATGGATTTAGTTGACAGATATTGTGAGGTTTATGATACCTTGGTTAGTTTTGATTTATATGAGTTGTATATCTTATCCCTTGAGCATTCCAAGAATTTACAGGATTATTATCATGTTTGGGAGTCTGACCTAGTGTTGTGACAGGCACTACAACCCTCCATTTTTCGTTTGATCTTGTTTCTCTCCTTAAAAAATGGAGCCCCTTATCTTTTGAACCTAAGAGAAAAACTCATAAGTCTCCTTCCCCATCTCAATATTCTTTTGATAACTCATGTTTCACTTGAAAAGAAAAACAAAAGTCATAAGTACTTGGTGCTACAATCCAATTTTGAAATCGGCAGAGTTACTTCAAACTCCTCCGAGTAGTTCGGAGGAACCACTCGGAGGAGTTACTTCAAACTTCTCTGATAAGTTTGGAGGAGTTCTTGTCTTTTTCTCTGATACACAATGATATCGCAACATTTGGGAGAAACTCCTTCAATCATATTGGAGGATTTACTTCTAAATCCTCCGATATATTCGGAGGAGTTACTTTCAACTCTTCCGAACACATCACGGATTTACTATCTCGACTTTCGAACTGATCGAAGAACATTCTCTTAACTCCTCCAATCAAACCGACCCCAACCACTGCATTTAATGCCATAAATGGTCGTTTGACTATATAAATGTAACAGAGTTAAGTTTTGTGTTATCCAACCAATTACTAGTGAGTGAAGAAACCTAAGGTCAAAAACATCGAGCTCAAATTCGTTCGAACCTCTCACCTATCCATACCCACCATGTGGCGACAAGGTCCAGGTAAGAGCACCTCACTTCTCTTCTATTCTAAGGTTAAGGTTAGGTATTTGGCATTGCTAGTTTTTTCCTTGTCCCTTACTCCCTTTCCGTAGATCGATAATATTATTCCCCACTTCTCATCACTTTTCTCTCGGCCGCATTCCCCTTCGCCAACCTTGCAGCCTGTTCCATGCCACAAAATGAATGGTCAATTGGTCCATGTTCCTTCACCATGACAGACTTTCACTACTTAATCCTTGCAAACCTTAAAGCTTATCCCGAGCACAAAGATAATGATCCAGAGGGATTTGGGGTTTCCTCACACTCCTCTAAATCTAGTCATGGTTTTTCTAGATCGCTCTCCTTTGTTCACAAAGAAGCCCTAACTTGAAACTGAAGACTTTCAAAGTAACTCTCCGATCACATCTAATAAGTTACC
This sequence comes from Picea sitchensis, assembly GCA_010110895.2. Taxonomy (NCBI): domain Eukaryota; kingdom Viridiplantae; phylum Streptophyta; class Pinopsida; order Pinales; family Pinaceae; genus Picea; species Picea sitchensis. The sequence goes on from SNQJ01S0161837.1 coordinate 26,316, forward strand.
ACCAACTTATCTGATGTGCTCGGAGGAGTTAAAGCTATTTCCTCTACGCATTTAAGAACCTCTGGAAACAACTCCTCTGATCATATCGAAGGAGTTACTTTCAACTCCTCGGATATGATCGGAGAAGTTTAATTTAAGAGCTTTGACCACCTTGATACTTGTGATAGTTCCTTCCGATGACATATCGAAAAATTTGGAAACAACTCTTTTGATCTCATCGGAGGAGTTGTTACGTCCAACTCCTGTGATATGATTGGAGGAGTTGTATTTAACTTGTATGATCACCATTCTAGCAACCTTTATCGAAACAGTTAGTTTTAACCCCTCTAATATGTATCAGAGAAGTTACTTTCAAACTGATATCTGCAGGAAGCAACTTGTCATGTCTTGATAATTTTAGTACCTCTTATAATTGTCCAATCATTTAGCTTCATTTCAAATAATATGCGCTAAACTTATCCTTTTTTCAGGCTCAAACGTGTCACCACGGAAGAAGACGGTGGCAAAAGCAATAGGGACTAAGCCATCTAGCAGCTCCCAGCAAACAGTAGAGGCAGAAATTGTCGGGACCATATATGATGATATGTCAGGACTTCTAGAGAAGGACAGAGAGACCTTAAAATGAGGAGAAGTATATTATATGTTCAAGAAGTCAAACTTCTATGTGGAGGCAAAAGATCCATATGAGCTCCAAGAATTCAGGAATTTTTCAGAGTGGCAGCACATCCAGCGGTTTTCCCCTGTGCAGACACCATTTCATGGATTTTGAAGAACATAGACATAAATAGTCAATGTGTTTGTAATGCAAGAAAAGAGCCTATAGCTTCATTCTGGACCGATGATTTGGCTAAGTGTTATCATATTGACGCTGCGAACAAAAGACTGGATGGTCAACTCCTTAACGAGTTGGAACTTACACCAAAAGATTTATTCCCCGCATGGTACAAAGCAGATAAGTAGTTCAAGGATCGACCTAAGAGTTGGTACCCCACAACCAATTTAAGGAGACCCTATCAGTATATGGTGGCCATGTTGTGAAGGTTATACGGGGAACTAGATGCAACTCATTTCCCCCTATTGTACATGCCTCTAATTTATTTATGTGCATATGTGGGGTCTCATTCAACTGGGTAGACATATTTATGAAAATCTCAAAGCTGCCATCTTAATAGTTACACAAGCGCAACCAAGAAACCTTCCTAGTTTCCATATGTCCTCATATCTCCTAGACATATGTGTACTACCCACAAGTACCCAAACATGGGGTGGAGTTGGTTTCCCATTGACACCACAATCCCCATCTATTGCAAAGTGCTTTGGGAGCACAAATACTTAACAGAATATCAAAGAATCTGCGAGCACTTCCTTGCCCCATTGTATGAATTTATCTTTTGCACCTCCCCACCTTGTGTGACAGACAAATCCATAGCAGTCATAAGAAGGATCGTGGACTCGTATTTTATGGATCACGGTACCTATATAAGAATATATAGTGCGATGAAACCACCCCAATTACTCTTTCAGTTCATTCCTAACAAACTTGTGCTTTAGGAGGTGGCATATCAAACTATCATACATGGGGTCGAAGGAATGCTATACAAATCAAAGAAAGCGATTTGGCCTTCACTACCTCTATACATTGGCAATTATTTCTTTGAGAACACCAAGCAAGCTCAAACGAAAGTGGACATCTTACTTTCCTACCACTTTGGAGAGGAAAGATTCAAGGGGCACAATAATCTGGATTAATTTCGACATGAAATGAGAGCAGAGATATAATAAATAAATGTACAAAGACATATCATATATCCAATAATATAACAGAGATATATCAGATATATAACCATAAACACAAAGATACAATAATACACAATTTCTATTAATGAGCGAAATGTACAAAACTGTAGAAATACAGAGTGAAAGACTCACTAAAATGGTGGCAGCTTATCTATGAGAAGAGATGTGATGGCTATGCTCATTCGCAAGAATATGATCATTACAATGAGGATCCAAAGGCCATTTTAACATAAATAAAATCCAAAACCCTAACCCCGGAAGATGAAAATCCAACAGTTTTGTGGACCCTGTTTTGGGTAATTTGGTGTATCAACTTCCCTGGGGCATAACTTTAGCATACGATCTATGTCTGGGGTGCATGATAGCTCGTTGGAAAGGTATCGGAGAGGATATTCATTTTTGGGGCTTAACCAAAGCTTTTATCTTTCACTAAGGTTCGTTTAGGCCCTCAAAATGTCCTTGGAAGTTTAGGACCCGAAAAACTGCTAAAAATAGTAAATTTCCAACAAATTGTTTTGAGCCAGTTGGAATAGGTGGGTGGCCACCAATATCCACCTGGATCAATATTCCCTCTTTAAGAAGAAATTTCTCCACTTCATTGAGTTCCTGAGGGAGAGGGGAAACCATTCGTTGAATCTAAATCTTGGTGAGTTGCTTGCCTTGCTAGAGAAGTTGTGTTGCTTAGCTTGTTGAAGGTTGTCATGAACCTGTTGTTGGTGGGGTTGAATCTATCAACCAGCCTGTTGTATATTGGCTTGAATGGGAAGTGTGTAGGTACCATTGTAGGTGAAGAAAAAATATCTTCTTTCTCTT
>SNQJ01S0161838.1:0-10109 GCA_010110895.2 Picea sitchensis
TGCCACGTGGTCGTTCCGCAGCTAACACAGAAAAAAACGGCAAAAAGATTGGAATCTGGAGCGTTGAAAGGGTCACCCAAGGAAGTCGACCCCTAAGGATTGTGACACGCGCGCGAGGCACTTTTCTGGAATAATAGCACTAGAAGTACCTCGCCACGTGCTGCGGGTCCCACTGATTTTCGTTCAGTCAATTTATATGTTTTGTCGCCACGTATGAAATTCATTGCCCCAACCTCTTCGAAACTGTTGTACGTTCTCCTCGACATAACGAGCCCACACCTTCCTTACGTGTCCGTTCCTGATAGGGGCCCTGCTACTAGCCGTTTCCGTAGTGCAATTTGTTTTGGCCGACTGTCCGCCATTTCTTCCTTCCACATAACAAAGAATCTACTTTTCTTCTATGACTAACCGGGGTTAAATCCCATGCTTAGCATCTGACCGCGGTTAAAGATGACAGGTATTTCTCCACTTAAAATAAAACTTTACGTGACCTCAGTACGACCTGCACAGCTCAAAAAAAAATGGGAGTCATCTAAAGTTGTACGGTTAAAGTACAGAAAATAAATTGTAACGTTTATTAAACAAGGAGACTATGTACAACTTAGTGGGGGCGTTTGATAGTTAACAGCGGTGGCCAATATCCATCCTGTTATGTAGCATTGAATGCTACGGCCGGTGGTGTATATGTTATTAGATTTGAAAGTTTTAGGCAGCATTAAATGCTATGGCAAGTGGTGTATATGTTATTAAATTTTACCGTTTATAAATTACCTGTTATAACATTCAGTGTTGAATAACTATAAATGCAAATTCGATGATGTATATATCATTTGTCTCAACATTCAATGCTACTTAGTATGATGGATATTGCTCATCGTAATGATTACTCTATATAATTTTTTAAAAATAAAAAAATTAGATTACTTTATATATTTAAAAAAATAAAAAAATAATATTAAAATAATGGGTTAGTATTTTAAAAATCCAATGCATCATGATAGAGTGAATGATGGAGGAAGCATTGATGATGACAGCAACATGTGGTGAGTGGAGATCAAGGTCAGTGCTGGGCTTTAAGAAATAATGGTGAACAAATGACAGTGACAGGGCTTTGCCTTTATTCGGAAATCAGTGGTTTACAAACTAGAGAAAAAGTACAAATAATTGTAGAACGAAAAATATTGAAAAGCTTTTTAACATGTTTCTTTCAACAAGAAGACCGAGGTCTTCGATTGGGACTCCATGTTTTTAACTTTTTATTCCAATAGCAACAGAGTAAAAAGTAGTTTCCCGTCGCATTCATGAGAATGTGGAATTCGGTGCCACTGGTCCAGTCAGCACAGCCGATGACGTGGATAAAAATGTGGAATTCGGTGCCACTGGTCCAGTCAGCATCTGTGGCGGGCACGTGTGCCCGATCGGATTGTACATTCTGCTTAACTATATCTCCTTTACTGTAGAGTTAGAAGATATTTATAGAAAAAGAAAAGAGAAATAAATCTTTTTAATTTTAAAACGTGAAGATATTGGTTAGTTGTGGGGTTATTTTAAAAGTGTTTTTACTTTGTTAAGTGAAGGATGTTTTATGGACATATGGATGGTTCATTTTGGGTGGATGTTTGACTATGGTTAGAGTATTAATATTGGTGCTCTTACTTAAGAGGTTGTTACTATGATTGACATGAAGATTAACTTATTGGGTGAATATAATAGGGGAGTTGGTTGCTTGATTAAGTGAGATACCTACCTAGGAGGAAGAACACTAGGTACTTGGAGAAGGGCACTTAGCCCTAGGAGCTTGGGACCATGTGAGACACACCATGGAGGATGAACACTTGACTTGGCGATGCTTGGGTGAGAGGCATATTTCATGGAGGTTGGTTGTGGAATTGAACACATATGTTGAGGAGCATTGGAGCTTAATGACCACATTGACACATATGAGAGGACATGCAAGACTCAATTAGAGGAGGAGTGCATTGCATGAGGACACTTCACTAACATACTACCATGGAAGAGAGAGCATTGGACTAGCAAAATGTTTGAGAGTGCACCATCGTGGAGGAGGAGTGTCGAGCTCGACGAGGATCATGTTTGGAGGGCATTTCACCTTGGATGTTATATAAACCCTAGTTTGACACCTACATATCCTTGTATTATAGAGCAATCCATGTGAGGTTGTCTTGTTGGTTACTTGTATGGACTTATGTCCTTATTTTATGTTAACTTCCCTCGCCTATTGTATATATAAAGGGAGGGGAGAGCTCTTGTCATATTCAATATTATAAATGTACTATATTATTTGTAATAGTCTTATATGGAGCAAGATGTTAGGGTTTATGAGGAAACCTAGGAGAAGATGAAAAGATAGAGAAATGTCTTAGTTATTCGTGGAGGGATTGCTCTTGTATAATGTCAGAGTTTTCTCTTATGAGATGCTAGGGTTTTTGATATGCAAGTAAATCATAGAGAAAAACATAGCGTTGGAGGTGATGATGTATTATCTTGTGGCTCTTGTTGTAAAGCTAAGGTTACCAAAAAAATAGAAGACATGGAGACTTAGAGTTAATGCCTTAGATGATTTTGGATCCTTGATATTGTGTGGTGCATGGAGGCTAGGGAAAGATCATGGAGAGCTTAACTTGATGAGTTTTAAGCTTGGTGTGATGCCTTGCTTCAAAGAAGACTCGGTTATTGTAGTCTTGATGTTACATGGAGGTCTTGGTGCTTGCATTGATGCAAGAGTTGAAGAACTAACATTTGAGGACCAAAACCCTATGATGGACATGTAGACTTGGATGCTAGCACTAGAGTTGTCTTTCCATGTGCCTATGTGAGGACTTGCTAGTGTTGTTGCTAGCATGTTGAGAATCTTTGGTGGAGTGACCAAATTTGGTTGACTTATATGAACATTTGTATGAGACCCATAGTGATTTGATTGCAAAAATCTACGGAGTTGTACATACCTTATCCCCCTTTAGATTTGAACATGTGACCTCGAAGAGGAAACACATATTCTTAACCATTAAGCCCAGTCAAATTGTACAATCAACAATTTATCATAAATATCATTATTAGTTATGTTTGTCTATGAATTTGAATCATCTTATATAAATAAATTTAAATGTACAAAATTTCCTACTTTTGAGAAATATGAATATATGAATATAGATTATATATGATCAACCAAATTCACAATTGCACATCATTTATTTGTCTCTCGTATAAAACCCCTTCATTTAAAATCAATATTCTAATTAAATCAAATAATAATTAAAAATGAAAAAAAAAATTGTTTATTCGAAATATTGGTATATGTGAAATCAATTATTAACATACTATGGTCTCAAAGTAAAGAGGCTATCACATTTTAATTCTTAAATTCATGTAGCGCTAAAAATTATATTATTTCTCAAAGTTTCAAATAAAATAAACATATATTATAAAATTTAGAGTTTGAAAAAGAAATTAAAAAAATTGAGACTTAAGAATTGATGGAGACTGGGTCTATGGTCTTGGGCTTGGGGATGTAGGTGATCTGGATTTTGGAGCAGAACGAAATGATTAACAAACTGAGTATCATAACACAGAAATAGGAAGAATAATACAAATATCCAGTGAACAATATCTTCTATTAAATAATGAAATAGGTTGAGATTGTAAAACTGTAGAACTAAAACTTGTTCAAATGGTGGTAGCTATCTCTAAGAAGAGATATGGTTGATACACGCATCCGTCTGAGCATAATGGATTACAATGAGGCTCTATAGGCCCTTTTCATATTACTCATGAATGCCAAAACCCTAGACATCCAAAAACCTAACCCTAGAAGGTGAAACACCAAAAGTCATGTGGGCCCTATGAGTAAGTTGGTGTAATTTGGCACCTCAACTTCCTAGGGTCGTAACTTTTGCATACGACCTTCGTTTTAGGTGCGTGATAGCCCGTTGGAAAGGTCTTTCAAAGATCTACACATTACGTCATCAGACTCTAACTTTGTCTACAGTCTGATTGTAAGGCCCATAACAAGGAAGGGTGGAGTGTTGAGCTCAAAAGCATTGCTACCCACAACCTTGGTGATAGTGTAAGGCCCATAACAAAGTTGGCGAAGCTTCCGGTGGGGCTTGGTGAGACGATCCTTCTGCAAATGTAACCAGGATTTATCGCCAACCTGAAACTGGTGTGGTACCCTATGTTGATCATGGCATTGCTTGTACTTAGCATTGGATTTCTGCAAAATATCCTGGACCTGTTTGCGGATGTGCTGAATCTGTTCAATGAATCTAGTGGCTTTATCGATCCCAGACTGATTAGGAGAAGAGTTAGTACGTGTGGTGGCAAGAGGAAATGCAACATCAATGGGTCCCAAGGGTTGGAATCCCAGACCCACCTGAAATGGTCTATGACCGGTGGAACTATGGAGAGCCCTGTTGTAACTGTGTTGGACATATGGGAGACTCTCGTCCCATGTTCGTGGATGATTAGAATTGTACATGCACAGAATGTGCACAATCATCCGATTGACGACCTCGGTTTGGCCATCGGTTTGGGAGTGGAAAGCAATGGATTTTGTGAGCTTGGTGTCCAACAGAGACTAGAGACTCGACCAAAAGGTGCTGAGGAACCTGCTGTCTCGGTAGGAGATGATGGTTTGTGGGATCCCAAAGTGGACCCAAACTCTTTCGAAGAAGAGCTTGGCAGTATCTGTCGCTGTGACATTCTTCTTACAGGCTGTGATGATGGCCATCTTCGAAAATCGATCAACGACCACAAACATGCAGTCATTTCTGTGCTTGGTGGGCAGAAAACCAGATATGTAATCCATGGATATGGATTCCCATGACTTCTCGGGAATAGGAAGAGGGGTGTATAATCCTTGCTTCTTGATGGTTGGCTTGGCAATGGCGAAGGCAATGTAAGATCTGATATATTTGTTGATGTCTTGTTGAATTTTTGGCCAATAAAAATGTTTCTGAAGAATGACCACAATTTTCTCTACACCGAAATGTCATGCCACCCGACTATAGTGAGCTTCCCAAATTAGCTTTGCATGCTCGCTTGTAGGAACACAAAGATGGCCCAGGTAGCATAAGAGTCCATCCTGAATGTGAAAATCAGTGATAGTTGCGCCTGTACCCAAGAGATGATATGTGGTGGCAAAGTTTGGATCTTACTGGTAAAATTGGGGCCACTCCGATGTTTCATGTCCATAGGAATAGAGCACAGTGGTGAGTGCAACCACAAGAGGCCGACTGAGGCAGTCAGCGACACGATTGGAAATACCTGTCTTATACTTGATGTTGAGATGGAACTGTTGCAGGTAGGTGGACCACTTCTGATGGCTGTCATTCTGCAATTTCCCTTGTGTCTGTATGAACTGCAAAGGCTTGTGATCAGTGTGTATGATCATCTCTTTCCCCAGAATGTAATGTTTCCATTGATGAAAAGATTGTACAATGGAATACATTTCCTTGTCATAGGTGGGGTATTTTTGGATAGTATCAGAGAGTGTCTCACTATGGTATGCCACCGGATGCCCGTGTTGAGTGAGAACTACACCCACAACATAGTCAGATGCATCAATCTCAATCTCGAATGGTTGTTGCAGATCGGGCAAGGCGAGTATTGGAGCTGAGTACAAACGATGTTTCAGATCATCGAATGCTCATTGCTACTCCTTCCCCCACACGAACTTGGCCCTACCACCGCCTTTGGTCACCTGGATGAAGGCCCAGGTAATATGGGAGAATCCCAACAAAAATCGTCAGTACAAATTGGTTAGTCCCAAGAAGCTCCGAAGCTCGGTCAATGTGGTCAAGGCTGGCTAGTCATGGATGAATTGGATCTTAGTTGGATCAAAATGTACCCCATGCTCATCAACTATGTATCCTAGGTATTGGACCCTATTCATGCCAAAAGAGCATTTTTCCAAGTTGGCATAAATCTTGTGTTGCCGCAGAGTGCTCAAAACCTGTTGAATATGCCACATGTGCTCCTCCCACGTTCTGCTGAAGATGAGGATGCCATCCAAATATACGACCACAAAGGAGTTGGTGAAGGGTCTCAATACATCGTCCATCAAACTCATGAAAGTGGCTGGTGCATTTGTTAAGCCAAAGGGCATGACTAGCCATTCGTAGAGACCTTCTTTAGACTTGAAGGTTGTCTTCCAGACATTAGTTGGTTTGATGAGAACTTGGTGGTAGCCAGGCTTCAGGTTAATATTGTTGAAGAACTTTGCTCCATTGAGTTGGTCAAGAAGGTCATCAATCCTGGGAATGGGGTAGCAGTTCCTAACTGTGATTTTGTTCAAGGCTCTGTAATCAATGTAGAGTCTTCAAGTACCGCCCTTCTTCTGCACCAGTAAAATCGGGCTTACACAAAGGGAGGAGCTGGGTTTGATGTGCCCCTTTTGAAGAAGCTCTTAGATCTAATGCCCGATTTTGTCATTCTCCACCAGCGAGCACCGATAGACTGGTCCATTAGGTAGAGGTGTGTCAGGGGTCATATCAATTGGATGCTTAACTTGGCAGTGTATCAGTACCCCTATAGGTGAGGTGGAGATGTCTTTGTATTCTTCCACGATCCCATCCACTTGCTTATGCTGCAAAGAGAGGTGTTGTGTAGAGTCCATAGATGTGGCGACAACCTTTAGCTCACTGTGAGCACAGATCACGAAGAAGACGAACTTCCTGGTCTGTGAAATGACGTTACTGCATTACTTAGCAGAGATTAAAGAAATAGCAGTAGGCAGTGCCACCTCTAGGATCCTGTACAATTGTCTACCCAAAGTAATAATAACATTGCGAGGTCTAGAATCATACACAATATGACGCTTCCAAAAATATGGTTGTCCTAAAAGAACATCACAAACTTCAAGGGGAGAAATATCAAACAGTACCTCATCTTTGAAAGGCTTGATGTCGTAGGGAAGACGACATTGTTGGCTGACACAAAGATCTCTTCCTTGACAAAGCCAGTCGATGGTGTAGGGCTGCGGGTGCGGTGTCGTTGGCAGATTCAGCCACTTGACGACCTCTGTTGAAATCAAGTTCTTCTGACTACTGCTATCGACAATGAAATGAATCAGAGGCCCCTTGACCCACATTTGCGAGTGAAAAAGACGTTCCCCTTCCTCGGGTTCTTCTGGTTTGCTTGGCTAGAATTTGGTGGTAGCGACTGTGGCAGTGGGTTCAGCATCGATAATCCACTTCCCTCCTTTAGGATTTGACTCAGAATCATAATTGACCTCTAACTCGGAAGCCTTCATCTCGGCCACAAGGGATTGCTTGGAGCGACATTCGTCAGTGTTGTGCCAAGGACTCTTATGGTACTCACACCATTTTTCCCATGTCCTTCTTTGTCTTCTCATTTCCCTTCTTGTGTTGCGGCTTGAAAGGATTTTCCTAAGGGTGGCCATCTCGACTTGGTCCCTTACTGTATAGGTTGGGGTTTCCTTTGCCCTGCTTCGGCTGTGAGGGGTTTGCAGATCCAAACTCTCGCCTTTTATTCTTAAACTTCTGCTCGATCTTGACAGCGTATCTATAAACTGTGCCCAATGAGGCGATGTCCAGAAACTCCATTTCTGTTTGAATATATCTATGCAAACAACTGCGGTATTTGAGCACTAGATGATGTTCAAAATCCTTGATACCCAATTTGGTGCGTAGGGTATGGAAAATATTGGTGAATTCTGGTACTGTCTGGTCCCTTTCTTGACGTAGGGTGGTCCATCTGGTGTATTGTTCCTCGTAGCTTCCAACATGGTAGTATTGTTCTTTAATGGTATCCTGGAAGGAATCCCATGTAGGGGCCATGACAAAGATTGTACATTCCTCCACGGCCCTTTGCTCAGAGTAAGTATCCCACTAGTCTTGAACATGGGGAACGACCTTGAGGAGTGCAAAAGTGATCTTTTCCCTATCGGAAAAATTGTGGACCGAAAAATATCCTTCGAGCAGATTCAACCATTTATCTACAACATATGCATTTATCAGTCCTTCAAATAATGGAATATAAAAATTTACCTGTACCTTGAAGGGGGTTTCATGGCCGCTTGATGAAGATGCTTCTCTTGTGGGCAACCGTCAAAGGATCTGCACGAAGTTGTCCATCATTTCGCTCCTTTGTCGCGCGAGGGATTCCTCGAGCAACATTTTAATAGGATCTCCTGCTCCATAATCTTTCTTTTCATCTCCCATGGGTTGTTGTCGGGCTCGGCGCGACCGATCTGGTAATGGCTCGATTGGTTTGAGTCCCAACTTCTTGTACCCAGACCTTGTTGGGGACATGCACGGAGAAAAATAAATGAAGAGAAGACCGCTCGGATACCACTGATCTAGATTTAGGAGCGGAACGAACTGATTAACATACTGAGTATCATAAACACAAATATAGGAAGAGTAACACAAATATCCAGTGAACAATATATTTTATTAAATAATGAAATAGGTTGAAACTGTAAAATTGCAGAACTGAAACTTGCTCGAATGGTGGTAGCTATCTCTAAGAAGAGATGTGGCCGCTACACACATCTGTCTGAGTGGAATGGATTACAATGAGGCTCCATAGGCCCTTTTCATATTACTCATGAATGCCAAAACCCTAGACATCCAAAAACCTAACCCTAGAAGGTGAAACACCAAAAGTCACGTGGACCCTATGGGTAAGTTGGTGTAATTTGGTACCTCAACTTCCTAGGGTCGTAACTTTTGCATACGACCTCTGTTTTAGGCGTGTGATAGCCTGTTGGAAAGGTATTTTAGATATCTACACATTCCGTTGTTAGACTCTGAGTTCGTCGAAATTCTAACTATGGCGAGTAAAAGAACAACTTTTAGGGCCCCAAAAAAGACCTGGAAGTACAACAAGATGTGCTGACATGAAAACATACAAAATCAGCCAGTTGGATTAGGCGAGAGGCCACCTGTATCCACCTAGAGAATGTGTGAGGCTTCAGATAGCCCCAAAAGTGTAGAAATCACAATTATAAAGCATTACAAAAAGACGTGTTGAATAAAAAATAGACATGAGAAGCCAGTTGGAATAGGTGGGTGGCCACCAATATCCACCTGGATCAGTAGGTTTGTGCTCATACTGCATTAATTTTATGTGATCTAAAGGTTTAACACATGCTCTAGATCCAATCGAAGGATGGTTTCTAACACCCCAAAGATGGTTTCCATTTTGTTTTACCACTTTCTGGTAATGATTTCAATCATTCGAGAGCATGGATGATTGTATGGAGCCAAAATTCTTGGATTACAAAGACAGTCCTTGTCAACATCAAGCTTTTAGGACATAGGCAGAGTATACTCAAGGTTCCTTCACTCTTTTCCCTTTGGATTCACTAGATTCCCTGACTAAATGCGATGGCCACATGAAGGAGGGGGGCTCAGATCCCGGGGCCACAGATACCGAAACCATAGTTGGCAGAAAGTCAGGCACTATTCCCATTAAGGACTAAATTACTTCTCCCTCAATCTTGTCTGTCCCTTTGGCTCATTCTCGCTGCTCTCTGTTTTCTCCTCTGACTTTCGACGAGAGGCTTGTTTTGGAAGGAGTGGGTGAAGACTTTGTTCAAAGCTATAGTCATAAAAGATTAAAGAAATGTATTAGAGAAAGTAAAAATAAGGGAGATATGGTGGTGGGAAAAGATGTTACATTGGAAGACATTTTGTCTATGTTAGGTAAGGCCCTGGTTGAAAGATTTAACAAAAAGGTGGTTGGGCTTGAAGATTTGTCTTGGTGGATTGATGTGTATTGGATTCCTATGCTAGGGTATACGCCTATATTTCATATCCTAGTGCGAGGTTGGTTAAGTTATATTTTTTGGACGGAGGAGGACTTCGTGCGTATTTTGGGCCAAAAATCTAGTTGGGGCTTGTCAAGTTTGGTAATCCACAATTGGACTATTGATTTTGATCCCACTAGAGCTCATGATTCAGTCTTGCAAGTATGGGACATTTTTCCAAGTCTTCCTATGGTCTTCTGTGTTAGGATATTTAGACACTTAGGAGTTAGTTAAGATCTACTTGGTCTAATATGTCGTTAGGTAAAAGTGTGTTTCTTTAGTATGCATTAGTATGCATTTGTAGTTAGGAAATCCG
>SNQJ01S0161838.1:21548-39627 GCA_010110895.2 Picea sitchensis
TCAATGACATGATTAACATCATGTACATACTTTTTAAGCAAGGAAACATGGAATACATTATGAATACTTAAGGATGCATGTAGAGCCAACATATATGTGACAGTACCAATCCTCTCTAGGATTTTGAATGGCCCACAATAACACGTTGCTAAATTAGAACACTTACCCAACTTNCAATGACATGATTAACATCATGTACATACTTTTTTAAGCAAGGAAACATGGAATACATTATGAATACTTAAGGATGCATGTAGAGCCAACATATATGTGACAGTACCAATCCTCTCTAGGATTTTGAATGGCCCACAATAACACGTTGCTAAATTAGAACACTTACCCAACTTCAGGGAACTGTGCCTGGATTTAACTTTCAAAAACATGTGATCACCCACTTTAGACTCTCTATGGGTTGTGAATTTATCTGTGCATATTTTCTACCTGTCTTGGGCAACCTTTAACTTATGCCTTATCTTTACCATTTGCTCCTCCATTTCCCGAAGTAGCTCTAGCCCAACTACTGCACAGTCCATTGGGTTATCCCAACTCACATGTGTGTTGCACCTTCTACCATACAATGCTTCAAATGGACTCATCTGTAAAGATTCTTGATATCCATTGTTGTAAGCAAACTCTACCAAATGTAATTAGTATTCCCATTTTGATAGTTTATCCATCACATACATCCTTAGCATATCTTTTATTACCTTATTTAGCCTCTCTATTTGTGCATCTAATTCTAGGTGATATGTTGTGCTAAAGTTCATACTTGTCCCAATACCTTTAAATAATCCCTCCCAAAAATTAGAATGAACCCGGGATCTCTGTCAGACACAATTTTATTAGGCACGCCATGCAATTTTGCAATCTATCTCATGTAGATATCGACAATATTAGCTACCTTGTAAGTTGACTTCACTAGAACAAAATGGGAAACTTTAGTGAGCTTATCCACTACCACCATGATGGAATCATGTTGCTTAGCAGTCCTAGGAAATTTAGTTATGAATTCCATGGTTACAACTTCCCACTTCCACTCAAGAATGGGCAAAGGATGTAGCAAACCAGCTGGATGTCTATGCTTAGCCTTAACCTTCTAATATTCGAGACATATAGCAATAAAATAAAAAATCTTTGTTTTCATACCTGGCCAATAATATTACTTCTTAACTGTGACAATTGTCTTTTGATAACCAGGGTGCCTGCCATAAGGCACATTATGCAATTCCTTCAATATTATATTTTTCAGCTCTAGTGAGTCAAACACTATTGGAGTAGGCTATTTTGGGAGAAAAGTTCAAGGAATAAGGAAGAGGGTACAAAACAAGGCAGAAAACTAAGGAATGGGCCAAAGAAGCAGCACGTGCCAGGAAAGGAGTAAAAGCAGTGCACTATAAAGAAGAGAGAGAAACACACCTGATCTAAAAATGAAAAGACTTGAATCTTTTAAAATATGTGTAAGTGTTAATTATGTGTGCTTGGGAAAAATGATCAATTTGAAAACACATAAACTAGAGAGTTTTCACACTTAAGATGAACATAATAACCAACAGTAACAACCATCAAAGTAAACACATAACATAACAAATGATAAAGGAGTTCACCCCTCTCTTGGGCTACATCTCCTGGTCCAACTTACAATGGATCTTTTTAATTATTTTCTCAAAGTGTTAAAAACAATGATTTACAATGCTCAAAATGTCAAATAGATGGATCCAATGGCTCCAGAACATCAAAAACCCCCTAGTTGGGCTCTTTCTGCACCTGATTTGATCAAAAAATGAAGAAGATATCTTCTTGGAAAATTTCCCCTTCAAGCTTGTTGTCTCTGGTCCTCCAATTCACACCTATGTGTGACTAACTTGGCTCCCGTAGCGTTACTGGGTCAAAAACCCAACACACCACACCGTTCTGATAAATGGGGTGAACTGTCAATCTGTTAGAGGCCTAGCGTCTTTTTTGGAAAAGGTGATGGTCACATGGGCCATGTGGCCTAACACTGACATGGAATCTAACACCTACTCACAACTGTTGTAACTCCCACGCTCAAGGGTCATATGGAGTGGTCTTATGGAAAGACATATGGGCTAGTATCTGCACCTTCTGGTTCCCACGCCAACGGTTATATGTAATGGTCGTGTGGTGTATAAAATGGGGGTTGGGGCTAGGCCTCGACCCTTTCCTCCACCAACCAAACCCAAAATCTAATTCAAATGAATCTAAAGGAGTATAGGGTTAATAACTAACACATAGGAGGGTTGGTGGCCCAACCTATGCAAATACTATTCCACTTCCCATGGAGGTTAGGGGTTCGACCCTTGTGGACTACCACAACCTTTTATATACTAGAGGGGTGCCACGTGGCAGCCCATGACTGGGCCATGTGGCACCATATCACTTTCCACCCAGACAACATGTGTCAACAAACTATTGGTCCACGTACCTTGCCACATCGCTTACCCAGTCAGCCTACCAACTCAGCACCTCTGCACAGTGGCCAATCCACGTCATATGCCACATGTGGTACCATACTATTCCACATCAGCACTGTATGGACTGTACAGTCAACAAAATTTTGCATGTTTGGCAAAATGGATAGAACGATATATCCCACTCATATGATGTCTGTTTGAACCCATTCAAGTTGCGTTGGGATCATGAGGACAAGTCCTACGCACGTGTTCGTTTTGAAGCAATTCTGAGCACTTTGATTTTTGAGCAAATTTTGATCCCCTGGATCAAAACCAGATAATAAGGAGAAGCAGCGCGAGGAAAAGAAGAGTCAAAACAAGGAATGGTTGGATTGAATACCAACTACGCATAGGAGGTTGTAAAGTGGACAAACCTAATCCACTTAGGGTTAGGGTTCTCGGTCCTTGATGTAAGGGTTTTTACCCACCTTTTGTAATATAAATATAGGTTGTATAAGGGTAGGAGATGAGGAATATGATATCCAAGTTGAAGCAGTTTTGAGTCGTAGTACTTAGTTTGGTTGAGAGCTGTGGAGATGATACTTGGAGATTTATGAAATGCAATTGAGGGTCAGGTCGTAAGCTATGGAGCTTGGTGTGACTCTGGTCAGCCTCACGGAGTATCACCAACTTATGATGTAATGCGTGAAACACAATGATTTATGAAGATAAATGAAGAAGCATAGAATTTTGAATCTTTGTGGACGTATCCTAGGGGAGAGGGGGTGAACCACGGTAAAATACCGTGTCATTATGTGGAATGATTCCTATTATGTGTTGCAATGCTTATTATGATGAATGAATGGATAAATAAATGAATATGTTAGATTTAGTTTACAGTGCACACTATATATTTACTGCAGAATGAAAGTTAAAGGTTAATTGAATGGTAGAACTGAATGATGGTATGATAGAATGATGAATGTTGAAGTAGAAACACCCCATGAGAACCATCCCTTCCATGACTGCATACATCTGGGTCCTGCAGTCACCCATAATCCATCTCGGGTGAGAATGTGTTGTGCACTCTATGTGTGGCGTTGCCTTTTGGTTTACTAGAGGGGTCAATGGTTTGCAAGGTTTTGTTTTAAACCTAAAGGTAGAACCCGGGTCAACCCATACATTCCAACAAATGGTTTCGTTACCGGTTGGAACCTAGAAGATCAGATTGGAAGGGATTTGATGGGAGGGGCAGTGAAGAAAATGTAGAATTAAGGGATGTTCAGGCCATGGAACCCTACTAAGAAGGACATTGAAATATGGTTGGAGACAAAACAACTTGAGTTTGCGCAGAAAGATAACAAAATTTCCATGTATACACTGCGCCAATATTTACAAAGGTATGTTTTTATTGATTTGCATGAGGCATTTTTCTGTTATTTTCCAGAATTGTTGCAAGAGTGGATATTGAGATTGAAGGATACTCATCCCACTAATAGCATGAGGCTAGTAGAGTGAAATACTAAGAGTATTGTGTGGTTGGAAATGGTTAACGATAAATTCACGCACGTAGTGGATTTCTGGCTAGACAATATTATTGCAGGGTTTATTACTGAATTTGTAGTTGATAAAGTGAAGTCATATACTATTGTAGAGAAGGAGTTCTTGAAGGGAACCAGAGGAAGGTACATTAGGTCTCTTTACACGTCGATTAATATTTTATTTCATGATAAATGCGTGATGACAATGGATTCAGAAAGATAAATCACTCTGCACGCATGGGAGAACTAGGGGAAGCACTAAGGAAGATTTGAGATATGGAGAGGGCTCTGGAGAGAGGCTAGAAGAAGGAAAAAATGCACCCCTTTATGATGGATGAGGAATAGACCAAGGAGATATTGAGCAGAGCGAGAGTGATGTGTAGTGGACGACCCTACCAGTATAAGATCAATAGGAAGAAGAGGGCAATAGTCAAGTGGGAGGGCTTGGACTGTTATGAGGAAGAGGTAGAGGATCTCCATGCGACGGGGAAGATTGAGAAAATCCTTCGCACCACATATGAGAGGAAAACCAGAGGTCAAGGGTCCAACGTAGAAGAAGGCTCTCCATTCTAGATCTGAATTAGTGTGGAACCCACAACCACATGTTCGACTAAGACATCTAAAGACAAAGAATTGGTTAGCCAACAAGTGATTAGTAATAGAAGGATTTTTACAGGACAAAGGTCCAGTGGCAATTCAAGTAGAAGTATAGGTTCAACTAGTATTATTCAGGTATCTACATCGCATGGAGGTGATAGTACAACAAACTTCACAATGGGAGGAGAAGATCCAACTATTAGGTTACCAGAGTTCCATGGAGAAGGGTAGGAAGAACGAGATAAGCACTTGATTATATGTGAGAATATTTGGGAAGCTAAGCATATTACATATGAAGATATAAAAGTTGTGCAGTTGGAAATCACATTCAGAGACTCTACACTGGATTGGTATATGGGCCTCACAGTAAACAACCCACAAGGAGCGCCCACAATTGTCGTAGATGTAAAGAAGCAATTAATCAATGAATTTCATAGACCGAGCTTAGAGGATAAATTCATGAACGAGAAGATAGAGATCAAGCAAAAGCCAGTTGAGTCAGTATGGGAGACTTATCAAAAGTTAAACAGGTTGAAAGGTAAGTTGAAGTACTCTATTACTGATATGCAATATAGATATTTATTTGTTAATTCATTCCTACCACATTTGAAGTATCCAGTAAGACAACAGAAGTTCCAAAGCCAAGCCGAGGCTTTGCAAGCAATCTTGCAATTGGAGGAGAATCAATATAAGCATAGAGATCCAGTTGTGGAAGAGATGAGAGAAGATCTGAAGAACCTGCAATTTCATTTGAATCATAATAAGGGAAAGGAAAAGAGGGAAGATGTTTGGTGTACATTATGTAGAACAAAAGGTCATCATAAGAATGAGTGTCCAACATTTGTGCAGTGTTTGGGAGTAGGAATGCCAAATCCTTTATCTATATGAGGACCATGGTGTGAGATATGCAAAACACATGGACATGATCCCTATCATTGTCCCATGATGTAGAATTATCAGACAATACCCAAGAGTACATTTTGCAATTTATGTAAGTTGGTAGGACATGAAGACAAGGATTGTAGAACTTTGGAAATAATGAAGGATAGGACATCAGATACTTATAGAGTGTAGACTGAACACATGAAAGGAAAACCTATGCAACATCAATATAATAATGCACAACAGTTTGGAGCGCAACCATAGTATAACAATGTGAAACAGTTTGGACCACCACCATAGTACAATAATCCACAATAGTAGTATAATCAGGCGCCATAGTACAATACAACGCACATAGACAATCAAGGAAAAATAGGAGGAGGTTGTTGAGGACAAGGATTTGAAGGAGGTAGAGGACCAATAGTTTGCGATAACTGTAAGAAACCTAGAAATTATGCAAGAGATTGTCCACATCCACCTATGACATGTATGTATTGTCGCGCAACAGACCATGATACAGAATATTGTTTGACACTTTTGGTAAAGATACAGGTGAAGAGGAATCATAACAATTAGAATGTTCAATGGATTGTTGTGGAAACTACAGAAGATGATGGGAAAAAGATCAATATAGTTACTAGAGGTGGATTCAAGATAGCAGCCGATGCAACAAAATAGAGTCAAGATCAACACTAGTGAGTCAAGAAGAATGCAACACTTGAACAAATGTTTGATGCGCACAAAGAGAAGGAGACCTTCAAAGAGGCTAGAAAGGAGATTTTAAAAGAGAATATTGCATCTACTTCAAGAAAAAAACTAATAGATGATATACCAGTGTATTACATGCCTCCCTTATTTGATCAGACCAACAAAGAGCATCCTTCAGAGCAAGTAAGTAACTTAAGAAACTTTTTTGGGTCTTGTGTGAAGTTGTTGAGTGCTAAAAATTCTTTACAAGTATTACAAATCCCATTAGAGAAGTGCAATTCTAGAGAAGAGTTGAAATTAGAAAAAAAGATAGTCAATCAGGTTCGTAAGAAGAGAAGAACAAGTAGGGAATTCAAGTTGAATGAAAACATTGGAGATTTCAATATGGGGGATATTATATTAGACTTAGGATCTGAAGTAAATGCTCTACCTAAGAAGACATGGGAAGCTATAGGGGAACCTACATTGGGGTATTCACCTATTTAGTTGAAGCTAGCAAATCAACATAGAGTGGTGTCAATTGGTAGATTTAAGGGGATACCGATAGATCTAGATGGTGTGCACACCATGGAAAAATTTAAATTCATTGACATAGTGGATAACACGACACCCTATTCAACATTGTTGGGGTTGGATTGGGCATTTGATAACCAAAGTATCATCAATTTGAAGACCAGGAAGATGATATTTGAATCAAGAGAATATAGAGTTATAGTACCTTTGGATCTCTGAGAAGGAGGAAGGTATGTAGAACCTGCAACAGAGAATTCCATTACAGAAGACATAAACTAACTTTACATAACTACTATGAAAGAGGAAGACTACATTAATCCTACTACAAATGGAATATTGAGTTGGAGGAGAAATAGTTTGTGTGCATCAGACTTTGACATGGGTCTGGAAAACTAGCAGCAACATTTGCATGAACTATATACCAGAAGGTGTGCAAGAATGACGCACAAACTAAGGTGGATTGGCTTAGAGGTAAGGGAACCTCCTACTTTTTATGGTCAGAATAATTTAGAAGAATTTTTAGCAAATTTTGAGTTAAAAGTTTTGGAGAATCAGAGGTTATTAGTGAAAGACATGGCTTTGAAAGCAACACCTACATGTTGGTGGGGTGTGCATAAAGAGAATATTAATAACTGGTATCAATGCAAGAGGTTAATGTGCATTAGATTTGGCGCAGAGAAGGAAAACATATATTTGGAGAAGTATGATGGGATTGGACAACCTAGGGAACATTATAGATAGGTGCATGGTTCAATGGATATTGGTACCACCAGAAGAATGTCCATCATTTTATTCATACACTAGAAGGCATCTCGAGGAACTGGTACATAGAGCCGGAATTGTGCAGAGGAACTACCAATTGGAAGGAAATGTAGTAGAAGTTTATGATTACTTTTACATTTGAACATGAGAGTCTAGAGATAGATACAACACTGGAGGTGATAAGAGATAGGATCTTTGAAGATTCTGAATTTGAAATAGTCACATCTTATCAAAATCAAAGTAGACAGACAATCAGACAGTTGCTACACTGTTATCATGTTGCAGAAGAAGATCCAGTAGAAGAAAACCCACACGATATCAACATCGCAGAAGTAGAATGAGAAAAAGAAGTAGAAGGAGAACAATTAGAGTCACAAGAGTATGTTGCACCTTTGAAGATAAAGAAGGTAAATATTGGAACAACAGAAAATCCAAAGATTGCAAGTATTGAGGATTATTGGGACAACCAGACAGTGGAGAGCATAACAGAGTTACTACACAAATATAGTGACTTGTTTCCAACAAAATTTTCAAAGATGAAAGGGATAGCATGAGAACTTGGAGAAATGAAGATCCCTTTAAAACCAGATGCTAGACCAATAAGTCAGAGACCCTATAGGTTGAATCTAGTGTATAAGCAGAAAGTGAAGGGAAAGATTGATAATATGTTAGAGGCTGGTGTCATAGAACCAATAGAAGAATCAAAATGGATTAGCCCCATGGTAGAGAAGGAAAATAGGCAAGGGGGAATAAGGATCTATGTAGACTTAAGAAATTTGAATGATTCTTGTCTACATGATCCCTTCCCTACCCCATTTATAGATGAGGTGTTGGAGAATGTAGGAGGGCCATAAGCATATTCATTTATTGATGGGTTTTCAGGGTATCACTAGATTAGGATAACAACCAAAGATTGACATAAGACAACATTTGCCACAGAATGGGGATCATTTCAGTACACAATGATGCCTTTTGGGTTGAAGAATGCACCTACAATTTTTTCAAGAGTAGTAGTAGCTTCCTTTAAGGATTTCATCCATAATTTTTTAGATGTCTACTTGGATGATTGGATAGTCTTTAGTTTATTGAAGGATCATGTTGAAGTATTAAGATTGATGCTGGATAGGTGTATATTGTGTCATATCACATTGAAAATTTAGAAATTCATTTTCAGCGCACCATTTGGTATTTTGTTAGGGAATGTGGTGTGTAAATAGGGTCTGCTAGTTGATCCTACCAAAATTCTTGTCGTAGTTAACTTACTACCACCTAAGTCAGTGCGCCAATTAAAAAGTACACTTGGTCATACATGATATTATAGGAAATTCATAAGGGGATATATACAGATTATTGTGCCAATGGAGAAATAGATGAAGAAGGATATCAAATTTCAGTGGAATGATGAATGCTAGAAAAGTTTGGATATATTGAAGGAGAAAATGGTGACAATGTCGATTTTAGTGTTTCCAGACTGGTCAAAATAATTCCATGTACATGCAGATGCATCTTCAATATCACTTGGAGAAATACTGACACAACTAGGAGAAGGTGATATAGACCACCCTATATCATTTACAAGCAAGAAGTTGTCATATTCAATGAAGAACTACAATACTATAGAAATAGAAGGTTTAGCTATGGTATATGCACTGTAGAAGTTCAAACATTATTTGTTAGGAAAACACTTTAAGATGTTTACAAATCACTCTGCTCTTAGATACTTGGTCAATAAGCAAGTGTTTGGGGGAAGAATATGGAGATGGGTAGTATTATTTCAGGAGTTTGACTTTGAGTTGTGGTGAATCCTAGAAGATTGAATGCAGAGCTAGATCATATGTCAAGGATCACTAATGGAGAGGAACCAAGTAATTTGGAGGGCAACTTCCCTTATGCACAACTCTTTTCTATACAGATTGTTGATGAATATTTTTATGACATTATTGAGTTTCTGAGTACAGGATTTTCCCCAAAGGAATTTAATACTTCACAGAATAAAAATTTGGTGGTTAGAGCTGCATACTAGCAACTGAGTTGTAGACTATAAAAACTGCAAGTAAGTGTCGCACAATAGATCCAGTCAAGAGCACACACAGATGCGATTGAGTTACAAGTAACCAAGGACTTAAGGGATAGACTAAGGATAACTCTCAACGAAGTGTAGGTTGAAAAGGATGAGGAAAAGAAGTGCATTGGCCAAATAGAGAAGCATGTAGAATAAGTTTTTAAGTTAATTCCAGACAACGCGGAAGAAGGGGCACACTTGTAGATAGAGGAGAAAATCAGGAAGATAGTGGAGGTGATGGAAAATTATAAAAGTCACATAACGGACTTGATGGCACTCTTGAAACCAAGCACACCACCTGAAGTAAGATCATAGAGAGAACGGGAGGTGGCAGGGAACATAGAGAACATGGTGCAAAGTATTAAAGAAGTTGCAGAGTTATATGACAAAAGTGCACAACTATGGACAAGTTTGTAAGAGAATGAAAAGTTGTAGGTGTTGGAACAAAAGGAAGAAGGTGTCAAAATAGCTGTGCATGATTTGAAGCAAAAGAAGAATGCCATGAACATTTAGGAGAGGCTGAGAATCACACTGGAGTTAAAGAATCTATAAGGAGAATTAAAGAATGTGAAAATAGAGAAGTAGTTGAGGCAGGCTCAACTGGAGCCACTACACGAATATGCAGAGAATATGTTGACAGAGATGGATACAACAAAGGGTCAGATGGAAAATCTTAGGTTGGAGGCTGAAGAGATGTTGAAGGAACATGTCATTGCACAGACTGTGGAGTCTATTGTAGAGAAGAGATCACATGTGAAGACTTGTGTTGAAGAGATTACAAGTCGGTTCCAGAAGTTGGAGAGGTCTGTCAAATATGCAAACACTACCTGAGTGGCTTGGGACGAGCCACATGTAAGTGTTGGGGGCCTGTTGGAGAGGGCTATTTTGGGAGCAACGTTCGAGGAATAAGGAAGAGCACAAAAAACGAGGTAGACAGCTAGGGAATGGACCAAAGAAGCAGCACACGCTAGGAAAGGAGGAAAAGTAGCATGCTAGAAGGAAGATAGAGCAACATGCCGAATAATAAGGAAAAGTAGCATGAGGAAAATAAGAGTCAAAGAAAGGAATGGTTGGATCAAAGAACAACCATGCGTAGGAGGTTGTAAAGTGGACAAACCCAATCCACTTAGGGTTAGGGTTTTGGGTCCTTGATGTAAGGGTTTCTACCCACCTTTTGTAATATAAATATAGGTTGTATAAGGGTAGGAGATGGGGAAGATGATATCCAAGTTGAAGCAATTTTGAGTCTTTTTGAGTTTTGAGTCGCAGTACTTAGTTTGGTTGAGATCTGTGGAGCTCATACTTGGAGATTTATGAATTGTAATTGAGGGTCAGGTTGTAAGCTGTGGAGCTTGGTGTGACTCCGGTCAGCCTCATGGAGTATCACCAGCTCATGATGTAAAGTGCACAGCGCACTAATTTTATGAAGATAAATGAAGAAGCATAGAATGACAAATCTTTGTGGACGTATCTCGGGGGGTGAACCATGGTAAAATAATGTGTCATTTTGTTGAATGGTTCCTATTATGTGTTGCAATGCTTATTATGATGAATGAATGGATAAATAAATGAATATGTTAGAGTTAGTTTACAACGCGCATTAGATATTTACTACAGAATGAAATTTAAAGTTTAATTGAATGGTAGAATTGAATGATGGTATGATAGAATGATGAATGTTGAAGTAGAAACATAGACCTAACATCCCCATGAGCACCATCCCTTCCATGATTGTAGACATCCGTGATCTGGATTATTTTTGGCACGAAATGAGAGCAGAGAAATAATAGAGGAATGTACAGAGATATATCAGATATCCAATAATGTAACAGAGATATATCAGAGATATAAACATAAACACAAATATATAGTAACACACAATTTTTATTAATGAGCGAAATGTACAAAATTGTAGAAATACAGAGTGAAAGACTCGCTAGAATGGTGGACACTTATCTCTGAGAAGAGATGTGACAGCTATGCTCATTAGAAAGAAGATGATTGTTACAATGAGGCTCCAAGGCATTTTTAACATAAAGAAAATCCAAAACCCTCACCCGCGAAGATGAAAATCCAACAGTTTTTGTGAACCCTGTTTTTGGGTAGTTTGGTGTATCAACTTCCCGGGGGCATAACTTTGGAATATGATCCCCATTTGGGGAAAACGATAGCTCGTTGGAAAGGTATAAAAAAGGATATTCATTTTGGGGTCTCAATCAAAGCATTTGACTATCATTGATGTGCTTGATCATGAAAAATCCTTGTTTAGGACCTCAAAATGACCCCGAAAGTTTAGGACCCGAAAAACTGCTAAAAATAGTAAATTTCCAGAACATTGTTTTGAGCTTGGAATAGGTAATTGGCCACTGATATCCACTTGGATCAATATGGGTCTTGCAGTCACCCATAAGCCATCTCGGGTGATACTGCGATGTGCACTCTGTGCATGACGTTGCCTTCTGGTTTACCAGAGGGGCCAATGGTTTGTAGGGTTTTGTTAGAAACCTAAAGGTAGAACCTGGGTCAACCCATACATTCAAATAGACACATAAACTATGCAACTAAAAATAATTATTCCATCTTCTTTAATCTCACGATCTTTAAGTTTCTGTTGCAAAATATCTCAATGTAATTTTTCTCTTAATTCCTCATAGCACTGATTTGACTTGGAAACTTCTAAATTTTTTCCACACAAATCCAATGTATACATGCTAATGGTTGTAGCATGCATATCATGCACCCTCCTATTGAGTTCGTCAGCCACCTTGTTCTCTTTACCCTTGATATGATTTATATCGAAGCCATACTCACTGAGGAATTCTAACCACCTTCTTTGTTTGACATTTAAACTTGGTTGTCCGAACAAATATTTCAGACCAAAATAGTCTGTTCTCAACTCAAATATTTTACCCATGAGATAGTGCCACCACATCTTCAAGGCATGCACTATGGTTGTCAATTCTAAGTCATGAGTAGCATAGAGCGTTTCATGATCTTTTAACTTTCTTGACTCATAGCATACCACATGTCCATTTTGACTAAAGACTCCACCAATCCCTTCCTTGCATGCATTTGTGCACAAAACGAAGTCTGCATCAGGTTCAACAATTCTCAAAATTGACGCACTTGTCAACAAAATCTTAGAGTGCTGAAAAATCCTTGCACAATCTGGAGTCCAATCAAATCGCACACCTTTCTTTTGCAAAGATGTAATTGGATGCAAAATCTGTCAAAATCCTTCAATAAACCTTATGTAATAACCTGTTAGTCCCTTAAAGGACCTTACCTCTATGACATTTCTTGGTGTTGGCCATTCCTCAATGGATTTTATCTTCGCTAGGTCCACAACTATTCTTTCCTCTGAAACAATATGACCCAAATAATGAATCTGCCTCCGGTAAAACAAACACTTGCTCAACTTTGCATAAATTTGATGCTCCCTCAATACCTTCAACACCATCTTCAAATGTTCTTCTTTGAATTTAGAGTAAATAAGGATGTCATCCAAAAATATGATGACGAACTTATCCAAGTATTCTTTGAAAAATCCATTCATTAAACACATGAAGATAGTTGGTGCATTTGGCAACCCAAATGACACCACTATGAACTCCTAATGACCATACCTTGTTCTCAAGGCAGTCTTGTTGATGTCTTCCTCTTTTATTTTGACTTGGTGATAGCCAAATCTAAGGTCAATCTTGGAAAATATCCTTGTGCCCCTCAGTTGATCGAACATGTCATCTATCCTTGGCAAATGATAATTGTTCTTCATTGTTACCTTGTTCAACTACCTAAAGTCAATGCCGAGTCTCAGTTTACCATCCTTCTTTTTCACAATTAAAAATGGCACACCACAAGGCGATGCACTTGGGTGTATATATCGTTTATTCAAAATCTCTTCAAGTTGCATTTGCATTTCCTTCAGCTCTAGTGTACTCATCCTATAAGGATTCTTGGATACAGGAGTTGCTACGGGTATCTTATTTATAGAGAAATCAATATCTCTTTTTGGTGGAAACCCCGATATTTCTTTAAATACATCCTCAAATTATTTTAGTACTGCGTAGTCTTCAACACTTGGCACTTTATTCACAGGTGCCTCCTCCATGTGTGCTACAAATACTTGACATCCTTTCTTGTAGCTTTTCTTCAACTGTAAGGTTGAAATTTCTATGATAGTCACAACTCTTGGAATGCCTTAAATTGTTCTCAAATTTCCTTGCTCATCTAGGAAAGTAAATGCCTTTTTTATAACAATCTAGAATAACATGATGTTGGTCCAATGAATCCATACCAATGAGGAAATCATACGAGCACAAAGGTATGATATTCAAATCAACTTTAGTGCACAATCCATTCATTTTCATTGGGCATGCCTTGACCATCTCATTAATTTTCCTTCTTGCCCCTGTAGCTAACTGCACCAACCAAGATTTTCCAAGTTTGTTTCTTGAAAATTCAAATCTTTCCACCATTTTAGGATCTAGATGACAATTAATAGCTCCTGAGTCAATTAAACTAGCAATGAGTTGATCATTAATCTTACCTTCCACCTCAATCATGTGAAAATGGAACTCATCTTTCTTGTTGTCCAGGGCTCTATAAATTCTAGGTACACTTCTACCTATGTATTAAACTATCACAACTTGTCATACACTATGCACAGTCCTCGCTTTTTCACCTCTTAGAGGGAAATCTCTAAATATATGGTTTCCTTCCCAACCCCAACACTTCATCGGTTGCTGCCTTGGCCTGGTTTCCATTGCCTTCTGGGCTGCTTGGAAGTTGGTTGTCCTTGTGCAATTATCTTTAAAAATGGTGGCTTAATCCCTTTCTTCCTTTGTTCCACCTTGCTTTTCATATTGTCTTCCCAAGTCTTTTGGAAAATCGGGCTTCTCCTTTGCTGATCATAGAGACATTTATGTCTCCTTATAGTTTCTTCCAATGTATTGGGATCATCATATTATAACTTATCACTAATAAATGATGGCAACCCACTCAAGTACCTTTGAATCTTGACCTATTCATCCTTGATAAAAAGGCACATATTTCAACAACTCTAAAAATCTTCTTTCGTACTCATCTATGGTCATGCTCCTAAGCTTGAGTTCAAAGAAGTCCTTCATTTTCCTATCATAGTAGTGCTGGGTTAAATATTTATTTTCAAAATATCACTTGAATTCCCTCCAAGTAACCTTCTTTTCATCAATGTGTTGTACTTGCACATACTGATCCCACCACATTGATGCTTTCCCCTTGAGTTGATAAATGGAAATTCACCCTTCTACTTGCAAGGAATAATTATGTAGTTGGAAGTATTTCCTCATACACAACAACCATGTATCTACATCTTCATCCTTCATATGCTCACCATAAAAAACATGAGGCTTGATCTTATTCATTTCCCCTTGTAGCTCATCCGCCCTAGTCCTTCTCTCTGACATGATATGGACTCGAACTATTGCACACTCTCCTAGCTGAATTTCTTGGAGAGTGATGGAGATGCTTGTCAACACTTTTTTTCCCCCTCATCATGAGATCTGTGTCTTCCTAGATTACTTGTCTATGTATCCTTATCCATATTTTTCTCAATTTTGTCCAAGCTTTGTAGCAACTTGATGTTGAAGCCTTCTTTCTCCTCCTTGGATTTCGTAAGCCTAGCGTTATCAACTTTATAACTTTGGATGTCCTTTTGCAAACGTTTTATGGTATCTACCAAGTTCATTCTCTCTTCTAAGCCTTCCATATGTCCATTGGATTGTGTACCTTTAATACCCATACCATCGTACAACCTTTCCATTTCTTCATCCTGACTATAGGTTTTTTGTGCATCTTCTATGCTTTTAATCTCTATGTTGATCCTGCCCTGAACTAATTGTTGTTAATTTTGTAAAAAGTGCAGTCAACAAGATTTGTTACACTAATTAATGCGAAAATTTTATGAAAGCTATGCACAAATTGTTAGAATCCATTCTTTTCCTTTTTCCTTGGATGATTTTAACGTCCAAACTCTAGTGTGCACACTTGCACATTGTTTTTTTTGCACGCATCACAACTCTATACTACACACCAGTGGTTTTCTGTGCAAAATAAACTCTGCATTGTGCATCATCAATACTTAATGCACACATCTATTTCATGCTAATATTTGACCCATAGAATTCCAGTGTTATACCAATAGGTCTGATACTAGAATGTAACGTCCCCAGTCTCCCAAGCTAGGCCTCGTCACAAAATCTAAACTTTTGTTGTTATGATATTCTTTGTTGCAACCCAAGCTCACTACTCAACAATGGTACTTCGAATTCCTAGTGCACGAATACTACTTATAATGCTCCTTGTTACAAGTAGACCAAATTAACTACGCACAACCTTAAGGTACTGCACCCAGACTCACGTTGAGTCTCACCCTATGAGTACACTTATTTTAATACAATTATAGTACCATAATACATATCCCAAATCTACTGCACACTTAGCCTTTCAGAACACACATATATATATCGGTGTGTGCACAAATGCTTTGCACACATAATACTACTGTGCGCACAACCAATCCAATGCTACATGCATATTATATCACTTTTGTGCACGTGAAATGCTTCACTGCACACTCAACGATTCATACCATACCATGGTATCTTCTAAGCATACCATAGAGTTTAACTTACAGGAATACTTAATAACTGTCATGCTTCTCATGTGCAAAAATATATATAGATTCATCATACATGTAGTTAACAAGAAACACTTATAACTAGCATGCCCACATATGTCGCAACATACAAGAATAAGAAACACACACAAACACACACACACACACACACACATAAGCATACATTCATATAGTAAAATAAACCCATTTAAAATATAACATTAGAACACACAGTAATTAAACAAGCTTGTGAAGAACACTTATCTCTTATGAAAAGTCACCAACTGCATATAGGACTCAGACATTTTGCCCATTCATAGACTTTGTCGCTCATAATATTTCAACAACAGGTCACCCCCGAATTGGGGCTTAAACTCTATAGGAAAAATGGTTCCTATCATCGGGTTATGGTATGATATTCAACAAAATACTTGGTCCAAGGTGTTGACTGTTGCAACTAGCCTACAATCCCTCATTCCCCACATGTCTGTCCAACCCTAGGAAGTGTTCCCCTTCTCTACTCAACAATCCTTTAGCTACCCCACTTCCCTTTCGAGGCTTCAACAGTAGACTAGACAGGAAGTCTCAGAGACCTGTATCTAATGCCCAACGCACCAAGGAACACTTAACAACAAACTCTCACCTAGAGATAATTCTCACAGGCCTGACAATCCACCTCTTCGACTGTAAACAAGTGTTCTCAAGCACAAGGTTAAGAAATGACAATAAGTTACAACAAAATATGTATTCCTTCACTGAGGAAATTCATCTGAATGATCCCAGAATGAGTGATAATCCCCCGAATTACACTAAGGCCAACAATATATATTTCATGCCTTCAACTCGACACATGTCACCTTCAGAAGTAGCTTTAGCCACTTGGTGACTCATTCTCTACACTCAAGAACTTAGGATAAATACATACCCATAAATTAAACTTCCGGAAATATTAATAAAATATTCCCTCGACTTAAGCTTCCCCCTTTTCCTTTTTCATGGAGTTTATCCCCCCATCTCTTTTCGTCTGAGTTGAGTCTGCACATAGTGATGTGATTATGTTAACAATATTGAGGGTGATTACATTTACAATACATGCACACTGGCCTTTTGCATCTAGGCTCACCAACCTCAAAACACAACATATATACAAAGGTTCTCTGGCCTCAAAACTACGCACTTAATTCGTTGTGCGCCAAAATTCTGAGATGTGTGCACTCTTCCTTTGGTGCACCATCTTCGCACACTTACACATGTGTGCACTACACTATGAAATGTGTGTGTTCTTTCTTTGATGAAAAAACCTTGCTCAATCACCAAACTATGGGATGTGTGCACAAAACTGAATCCAATACTTGATACCAACAACTCACCAGCTTATATATATATATATATATTAGGGACATATTAGGGGTATTACAAATATATTAGGGACATGGATGGCTAACACATGCAGATCCTAAAAAAATTCTTCCATTATATTAGACTGTTGTAATCGAGGGAGTTTAGCAAAAGCCCCCTTTTCTTCTGTGTCGTGAAAATGTAGGAAGAAGTTCTTTTTGAATACAACCCAATATCTTGCTAGAGATTTGGATTTTTCTCTCCACCATAGGAACCAATAATATGCGAAGTCCTTCAGATGTATAGATGTGACATTAATGTTTTCTTGATCATCAAAAATTTGGTAATACCTGAAGTATTGCTCGATTTTATTTACCCATCTTGTTGCTTCTCTTGCGTTCGATCCATCAAATTATAGAACAATAATCTTTGATTTGGGCATGCCATTATTATATGTTGTAATGATCCCAAGCCATTATGCAAGGATCATCACTGTTTTGGTGTCTTTTTAAACCTTTTTCTGAGTGAGGTATTTCGTCAAACACTTTGTTGATCTACCTTTTAGATGTGTTTATATGTGTGTATGCAACAAATAACAGAAAGATAT
>SNQJ01S0161839.1:6378-21538 GCA_010110895.2 Picea sitchensis
TTATGAGTGTTTTGGATTTGATAATTCGAGGGCAAGATCGGGGCCCACTTGAGTTTTGTCTTTTAAGTTGAATATCAAGTCTTTTGAATCTTCTCAAAAGTAGTATGATTATCCCTTTTCACTTCCTGGGGGGTATATCTTATGATCGAGACTTCTCACCTTTCAATTGACGGGAGGGAACATAGTGAGCATATGTCAAACTTCAAGTTCAAAGCCTACCTTGATAGTTTTTGGTTCATTCAGGATGATGTTTTTGAGGATGTTGAACAATTTTTTTGGGAATGATGATGGATGACAATGTTTTTGAGGATTATGAACAATGTTTTTGGGGATGGTGATGATTGATTCAAGTTACATGATACATAATTGATGGTTTTGACATTGATCATTTATGGGATTGATTTTACAGATGGATGATGGATTCGGGATTGTGGATGCATTTATTTAGGATAACCATATTTTATACTTGATTATGGATTTGACGATTTGGATTTGGATTGGTCAATTTGACCTTCAGAGGAATTTTGTCGATACATTTCAGCACTTGGAAGTTTTGACGGATTCAAGATTGTCAAGCATTTTCAGGATTTGAGATGTGTTGGACATGTAGCTAATTCACTTCTCATCGGGGTTTTCTCTCATCAGTTTTGGGTTCACTTCAGTGAACACCTACATGTTGTCTATCTCATTTGTTACACAATGAGTTTTCTAGACTTGGTTTTAGCATCCACTTTTGGTGTTTTTTCAGGCAAATATTCATCGATACTCATGAGATTTCATACCATGAGTTATAGGTTGAAGACTTATCCACTTTTTCACTAGTATTTTTTGTTGAGCTAATACATTTGTACAGACTTAAGATTAAAGGGGGGTTTGTTATAAATAATCATAAGTCCTAAATAGACCTTAACAATCGTTTAGTTATGATACGGTTGGGAGGTTGTTGTATTGGGATGTATTATAAATGTACCATTGATGTACATATGAATTAATTGAGTTTGTGCCTTTTCCACCATGTTTCCATATTCATGATTTTCTTAGTTTATCATTCTAACATTGAAAGCACATGTTCCCACTGTTGTATCCTTAGCGATGACACTATGGGATATTGGCTTTCTTGTAGATACCATCTAGGATGAAACTGCCTTTTGGTCCTTGAGTAAGACCTTAAACTGCTTATAATTGGATAATAGTGTGTCTTCCTGGTAGGAGTGAAATTTTGACCCCTTATAGACCATCTACGGGTTGTTTCAGGTGACGTGGTTTTCCTTGAATAATAGTGATGAGTTATCTCACATTCATAGATAACAACTAGTGATTGATTCCTCACTGTTGGTTAACAATTGAGTTATGATAGGTTTTTCCACCTTTTAAAAGATAAAATTTGAATTGGTCAATATTGATGTGAATGTAGCTTTATGTTTCTCTTTTCCACTAAATGGACAAGCCCAATTTTGCTTGCTCTTCATTTTGTTTGTTTTTTCTACAATCTTTATATGTGGTATTCATGTATTGATTGGTGAATAAAGTTACCAATTTTATTTTATGTCCTTGTTGTAAATGAATCATTTCATGAAACCATTAATTAATATTTTGTAAGCTTGGTTTAGACTATGTAGGTCGGTCGACAAAGTGTGGATGTTTAGTCCTTACCTGTCACTGGTTTCAATCTTGTGAATTTCTATGAATACTATGTCAACCCTCCTTAAACTATATGCACTCTTTATGGACATGGTACATGATCTCTCTTGATTAGGTTAGTAAAATTGTCCCATCCCTACACCTAGGGCCTTCCTTAATTTATGGAAAAAAGAAATTGGTGTAGATTATGCATTGTTAAAGTGAGTTAAATTATATCCTTAACCTTGGATTGATAACTAAGGATTGAAATATTGATGATTGAGGTTTATTATTTCATTCTATTATGATTAAGGATTGAAATATTGATGATTGAGGTTTATGATTGCATTATATTATGATGTATTGTTACGAGGAAAAACTCTCTATGGAAAGGGGTAAACCACAACAGACAGAATGGCACGTAGAAATCAACTCTAATCCCATGTATGCTATATAAAATAAATTCTAACAAGACGAGGCTATGAGCCTACCTCCTTCGGGTGTTCAATGAAGACCACCATTGAGCATGCAACCCAAATATTTATACCTGCAACTTGTCCTCAACAACCAATATACACAAACATATAATGATAATGTATAGTGTTAGCATATAGATTAGCATAATCCATTAACATACATGACAAATACACCCATGGAATAATAATTCAAATATTTACAAGATATCAATTGGATGAGAAAAGAGTATTTCTATTAAAATAATCAACATATGTACATAGGTGACAAACTTCTGTAAAGGAACATATCGGAACCGAGAAACTAAGTTCCTCCATTTGGGCCTCCACCACTTCAATCCTCCACCAAAGGAAAGCTCATATAAAGGATTCAATGAGGTTCTCCATCACAAAGAAGGAAGAGCTTGGGGGCTGAACAAGGAGTTCAAAATTTCAAGGACAAAGGGATGCAGACTCAATATGAAGTGAAATTTCTCCAGAGTGTCTTTTCTCTCAAATTTGAATTGTTGAATCTCCTCAAGGCTTGGATATGGCTCAATTAATAGCCTTCAAATGGAATTGAATGGTCGATTCAAAGCGTTTCCAGTATATGGAAGGTCAAGGATCATGGATCTTTTGACATGGCATGGAAACCCGACATAATTTTTAATTTTTAGCACCAAACCCGATGTACGTGGGATGTAGTGGATAAACCTGCATATACACTTGTTGTATAACTGATAGGGCGTGTACATGTAGAAAATGTGACTTTTTGGATCTGGAAGGTGAAGAAGGGGACTTCAAATTTCCATAGGGGAATGGAAAGGCCATCCAAGCAAGTTGCATGGGGTGAGGAAAATGTTTTTGCAACAGATGCCCCCTATTGTGTGAGGTCAGAGGAGTATCTGTGATGGTTGAAATACATTAGAATTCCCAGAAGTGGAGAAATGGAGACTAGGATGGAAGTACTAGTTACTCATGAGAATATTACAATCCATAATGAATTTGTACACATGGCTGCCAATCTGAATTACACTACATATCCATGTGGAAATATATCAAATAGTTGTTCATGGCCATGAATAGGCAATGCAAAGCGGACATATTCCATAGGTTTTCATAGTAACAAACAAGGTACAGTGGAATCTAGTCTCAAAATCATTATGAAGATATCTGTATACAATGGAGTACAATCTAATCTCCCATGATCATTGAATTCATATAGGTACTGATCCAATGAAAGACAACAACAGATGGTGAATGTTTCTACTTCAAGTTGGAGGTCTTCTACACTATCCTCCGAAGGTGCAAGTCTACATCATGTGAATAGAGGAGTTGAGGTCAAACATAATGAGACTTCATTTAATTATTGGTCACCATTCATTAAGGGATACCGTTAACAAATGCGAGACAACCCATCGATAATGAAAGTAGTTATCAAGGAACTGAGTACATTCTACAAGTGTGAATAAGGGTGTTGAGGTCGAGCACTTGAAGAATCCATCGATCATGAGAGATTGATGTATTCCCAATTGTTTATGGCAGGAGAACCTATCACTAATGACTGCAAGCCTCTAGGTACTCATAGGACTCTAGGCCTCATTTCCAGAATAGATGAGTTGAATTTGATGAAAGGAGACATGTTGAAAGGAGAGCATTAGGGAATCTCTCATCATTCAACACGAGGTACAAAGCAATATATTGATGATTAGGAAGAGATCAGATGAATATGATGTTCATGAACCAACGACCCTATGTGTCCCCCTCATGCACCAAATTCAAGTAGTGCATGAAAGAGACCCTCTAAATAGTTGTCAATAAGGAAAAATGTCGACAAAGGCGAGGAAACTGCCAATAAGGAAAAATGTCGACAAAGGTGAGGAAACCGCCAATAATTCTAATGGAATCCAAGACACTGCATGAATCCCAATGTGTGAATAGATTGCTTGTCGTCAAACACAAGGGAAATCCCCCGGTCAACGACCAATGAGGAGATGTCAATTGTTGGGTTCAAGGTTACCTACCTATAATGAAAGTAGGACCAAGGTCCACAGTAGGACTACAACTTCATGTGACTCTGAGATACTTGAGGGTATGGTCGACATGCAAAGTCAATACTTCTGAGAAATGTCCAACATAGGGTTATAGACTTCCTTTGAATAAGAGCACGAGACATATGGATAACTCAGGCAACATAGACTTGATGATAAAACTTCATGATGCAAGAGGCATCAACAAACTCTCCATAGGTACTAGAAGAATAACCAGTCGGAGGAGTAAACTCTAAGTAATGAGCTCAGCTTCCTAAGGTCATGTTAAACCCAAACTTTGGATGATAGTGGACTCAAAAGTTTGCGCTATGTTCAAAGGCGACATGCCTGCTATCGATATGAGATAATATTCTTTTCTGGCTCGTCTTTTTTGTTTCTTCATAGGAAAAGAAATGTTATGATACATGAGAGGAAACGAGTGTCGTGAGTAAGCAACTAGCTCCAAGCAGTGGAACATACCTATGCTCAATGCAAGTAAGTGCATG
The DNA here is from genome assembly GCA_010110895.2 of Picea sitchensis. NCBI lineage: Eukaryota > Viridiplantae > Streptophyta > Pinopsida > Pinales > Pinaceae > Picea > Picea sitchensis. The sequence continues at coordinate 10,987 of SNQJ01S0161839.1, forward strand.
TGGGGCATGGACAGTCAGGGGTATGTTTCCTCTTAGGGTATAGGGTGTCAAGCTGCAAAGGATATATATAAGGATCTGCTTGGTTGGTGATGCAAATCACTAAGGTAAGAGGCTTATAATGAGAAAGAAGGAACCGGAAATAGGCTCAATACTACAAGCAGGATGATGGAATGCAATTACGACTCAACACCAAAAAATGTCCTTTTTCGTAGATTTAATCCCCTAGGCCTGAACAAGTATAAAATAATACCCAAGAGAACTCTAGTCAATGGTGACTAGAGTATTCATTTTTTGTAAGTAGTCTATTTGGTCCGAAAAAGAGTTAAACTTGTACCAAATATACGTCCTTTCAAATCCATTTAACGAGTGTGAAAGAGACAAGTTCACTCGACAATCTTTTCATTTTTTAGAGAGTCGATTTTTTTTTTTACCGAGACTCGAGGGGAGTCCCATAGGTAACGGTCAGAATGCTTGTGAGTAAGAATATGGGGTTCGGATGCAAAGTCATATTGGGACTATAAGGAATTATCGGTCCTATGGAATAACTTATGCATGGGCACCAGATGGCACAAAGGTTCTAACTAGGTTACCCATGTTTGGTAAGCCTCTACCACTTAATAACGACACTTATAGTAGTAGTAAGAAGGTTATTTGTCACTAATAAATGGGTTCATACCTAGGGTGTATGGATCACGGTCGTAGTATGATTCAAGAGTGAAAAACAGAGTGAAAACATATCCTATATGTCGGTCAAAGAATATACTTGTCGAAGGCATGAACGAGCGATATGACACTGGAAACCGAAAAAACTCCTGGATAAAACCACCAAAAACCAAGTCTTTCCACTACACTATTAGTCCATATGGTCAAAAATTAGCACAAACTATAGTAAGTGGGTAAACAATTTCTACTAATAGTAAAAATAGATCATTTTACCATACCATTTGAGTTTTTTCACCCACATAGTGCATTTTAGGCCATTTTCCCCATGATCTTCAAGTGTCGATTGTGGGAGCTACGATCAATGGAATCGTAAACGGTATGGACCAAGTAAGTGCCCATCCCCTCTACTTCAGTTTCAATGGTTTAAATTTCAATTTTATGCCCCAATTTTTTAGTATTAGAGGGCGTAACATTGAAATTAGGTCGTACGCGGGTGACAATTCATCGGGTCATGTATACGACCCCATATACATGGGAAAAGTGAATCATGCACGCATATATGCATCCCTATACACAATTTTTACCAATTCATCCCGCGTACAAGTTAGTGAACAACATTTTTGAAAGGTTTTAACTCCTTTGCAGGATGGTGATTGAATGGAGAGAGAGGGAGCATGAAGAGATAGATACAACATTAGGAAGGGATGCAAGGGCCCAACAAGATTTAAATATATGTGGCCTTTATAAAATTTTGGCTCTCAAGGGAATGAGGGCTCAAGTGAGGTTATTCTAGTTTCTAGTAAACTATAAGGATCTGAATACAGAGTCCTTCAACTTCGATGGGAAACCATCGAGGATTGAAGTGGACGATATATGCTTCATCACAGGATTGTCTCGCCGAGGTGAGGTAGTGAATCTCAAGGCCCAAGGGGCTGGGGGTGGTATGCCTATGAAGGAGTACATTTCCACCCACTGTGTTGCAGGCACATATCAAGTAGGTAGCCAACTCTCAATTAGGGCTATCGATAACCTAAGCTTAAATATCGTCATGCTTGTACTCACATGGATTTCAGGGTCGGCCTCGTTGCACCGGGAATCAAGTCCACTCATTCTATATGTGGTGGAGTGTTTAAGAGCCACTATTTATGACTGGTGTACCTCACTGCTGGACAACATGAAGAGTCAGTTGACGGATTGCAAACAAGGGAAAATGAGAAATTTTGGATTTGCATCCATTCTTTGTAGTTTTTTCTTTGAGAGGGTTTGAATATTGAGCCCTAGAGTAGAGATAACTCCACATGGACAACGCGATCCATCCATGTCATGGTGGGCCGACGTGATGAGGCGACTAGGAGGTGGTAGGGTGCCAACTTCCTACAATGATGAGTTCTTTTTCTGGTGGCACCGACAAGTCATAGCCATTGATGACTACTCTTATGGTGGGATCGACTACAGAGCAGATACATACATGCCTTTTCCACCAAGTTCCCCCTATGGTGATATTGGTAAGAAATGTTTTTATATATTACATTTTTTGTGTTTTTCAGTCGAAATAAAAAAAACAAATATTTTTGTATGGTATCAAGTATTAACAATTTCTTTGTTATGTAGATGTAGGTCTTTGATGGACATATGGATTCCCATGACATCGGTGGAGGGGTCTAGGAGATGAGAAAGCAGGAGAAGATGCAGAGAGAGAGTTTTGGATAATTTGCAGGGGAACCTGTCTCTATTGAAGCACACGATTCCTATGGTTCAAGTGGAGGATCTGCCAGAGGCGATGCAACAACAGGTGTCTCGCAAATTTCATAGTGTGTTATCATGATACACATCTGGCGCCACAAGCGTAGATGCCATGGTCATATTATATACTGGCCATATATGTATTTTGAGGATGTGAGCCCGATTTTGCACTATGACACCATAATTTTTGAACTCGAAAGGATGAACAAAAAAAAAAATGGTCTTTGGATTTACTTATATATGTTAAAATGTGTACATGCATGAATGTGTTTTATTTTCTTAGTTATGTGACAAATGCCAATCTAAAATATAATTATCATATGCATCGGATACATGATTAGAAATTCTAGGTATGTGATTATAAGTAAGAAAATCAAAGTATCGTTCCAAAATTTGTACCCGTAGGGATCGTCGGAGTAGACTAGGATATCACACACATTAATTGTCGTTCAATTGACATATGAATAACTGGGAGTCTAGGTGAACCTCTAAATACTGAACACCATGTGAAATGGCTTCGCGTAATAGCTCTATAACGATGTTATACTTAGCCACATTATTTGTTGATGGCTCCAGAAAAATGCCACCTGAAGACACCAGTTGGCCTTCGGGTGAGTAAATGACCCAAGTGGCCGAAGCCATGTTCCACGTATGACGAATGGAATCATTTGTGAATCCTAAGTAAATCGAAGACTCTATTGACATCATCCAACCAAGGTAAAACTCGATAAGAAAGTCGATGACACAAAGGAAAATATGTATATATACTAAGATACACTAATATACAAAAGGTCACGCCCAAGCTTTAGGGATCAAGTGTAATACCTTTTAAGGTATATCCCATTTCTGGGCTCATTCAACATATTCCCTTCATAATATTCCAATTCATAGGCTCCTTTATCTAAGACACATCGCATGATATAAGGATCGTGCCACATGCGGTTGAAATCTCCTGCCCCCAACGGTTCTTTGGCTTGGTCATAAAGGAGAACCAAGTCACCCTCAATGTACTGTCGAGGACATGAAGACTTATCATATTGAACCTTAACACGTTGTTTATTTGATTTGATAGTCATAGAGGCATCTTGACGCTTCTCATTGAGACACTCTAGGTGTACGAGGCGTTCTTCAAGATTGGATATGTCAGGTAGGAGCTCAATTTCAAACTTAAGGGAATGGATTTCACATTCAATCGGTAGAATCAACTCCATGCCATGTACTAACTGAAAAGGAGAGAAACCAGTGGAATTCTTTACCGAGGTTTGGTATGCCCAAATTGCAGGGTAAATCATTAGATGCCAATCAAATTTACTATGGATAACAATTTTTTGCAATATGGTCTTGAGATAATTATTCACCGCCTCTACTTGTCCATTTTCCCAGGGATAATAAAGGGAATAATGATCGTGCTTAAACCCCAGTTTTGATGCTAACTCTTTCATCATTTCATTTTGAAAGTGACTACCATGATCAATGACAATATCTCTTGGGATTCCGAACTGGGCTATAATTTGGTTGAATATGAAGAATGTTGCAGTCTTACCATTGGATTTAACGGTAGGCATGGCCTCAACCCATTTAGTAAAGTAGTCCACAACCACAATAATATGATGGTGTCCCCCAGCCCATGCTTGGTTATAGTCCATGAAATATACCCCCCACTTGGTGAAGGGACCAATGATGACGACTGGGTGAAGAGGGGTTGGGTGCGAGCACATTTTTTGAGCGAACACCTGGCAAGGGTGACACTTCTTGAGCACTTCAACACAATATTTAAAAATTGATGGCCAAAAATAACCGGCTCGCAATATTTTTTGGGTTGTCGCAAGCCCAGATAAATGACCACCAAAAGCCCCATTGTGGCAGTCATTAAGAATGGACTCAGCTTCCTCATGAGTCAAGAAATGACGTAAAATATTATCTATTCCTCGATGATACAAAGTTTCTTCAATGATAAGGTAGTTTTTATACTGATGATGTATACGTCGTCGATTGTCTCTGGACAAATATTGGGGTAGATTGAAGTTTTGAAGATAAATTAGAATGTCTCCATACCATGGGTCTAAAAATGATATAAGGAAGATATGTTCATCCGCGAATGAATCGTCATGAAAAATGTCCTCATCTAGTCGAGGGAAGTCCAATATCAACTTGACAAAAACTAGTGATTTCTTAGACTTCGTCGAAGCGAAATCAAGATCAAATTATTGCAAAATAACAATCTAGTTATTGTATTTCCCCCATATGATACACTCGATGAGGATGTATTGAAATGGATAGATATCCGCAACTGTAGTAGTTTTTCAAAGTAATATATAATTCCATAATCTTTGAACTGCATGTACGGTGGCCAAGGATAGTTTCTCTACGTGAGAGTATTTAAGTTCAGGACCAACTAAGTTTTGACTGAGATAGTAGATAATTTTCTCATGGAGCTCATCTTCATCTTGAACCATAACCATACCAACCGTCCCTTTGGACATGAAGATATAAATCAAATAGTATCTATTGTAGTCTGGAGGCTTCAACAGAGGTGTCGATACCAAAGCCTTCTTAAGAGAATCGAAGGATTCCTGAGCTCGCTCATCCCATATAAACAAAGTATCCTTATTCAAAAGATGCATGAAACCCTTAGTTAAATTGGCATAATTCACTATGAATCAAAGCAGGAAATTATCCTTCCCATGTAAACCTTGAAGTTGCCTAATGTTGTGCGGGGGAGGCAATCAAAGTATTGCCTCAACCTTCATAGGATCTACCATGATCCCATGCTCAGACACTAAGAATCTTAAAAGATGGCCAGACCTAATGCAGAAGATGCACTTGTGAGGGTTGAACCGAATGCGATAGTAACAACATCTCTCAAATGATAATCAAAGATTAGCATAGTGATATACTCTCTTGCGAGAGTGAGCAGCAATATCATCTAGGTAAGCTTCAACAATATTCTTGAGATCATGAAAAGCAAAGGTCATGGCACGCTGGAATGTTTCTCCAACGTTTTTAAGGCCGAAAGGCATTTTTCGGTATGCAAAAGTACCCAAAGGACAAATAAACCTTGTCTTATGTTGATCCTCAGGTTTGATTTGAATTTGATTATATCCTGAAAAATCCATCCATAAAAGAAAATACTTCTCTTTTCGTGCACTCGTCAAGAATATGGTCAATGAAAGGAGTCAGGAAGTTATCTATAGGACAAGCCTTGTTCAGGTCTCAAAAATCCATACATACACGGATGGTTCCTTGCTTTTTATTTACAGGAATGGAGTTGGACACCCATTCAGTCAAGGGAGTCGGGTAGATGAAACCAGTATTAAGTAGCTTCTCTACCTATGTCTTAATAGCAGGGGCCTTCCTAGGATTAACAACTCTAAGACATTGCCAAACATGTTTAGAATTCATATAGGTTTTAACCTCATGTTCGACAATGTTGGGGTCTATCCTTGGCATCTCTTCATACGACCGAGTGAATATATCACGAAATTATTTGAAGAGATTAATGTAGATCTGAATTTCTTCAAGAGAACAATCTGCACTGATATATACGTTCTCAATTTATCCAGGAATACGATACATGTCGATCGTGATGGTAGGAGAAATATTTGCCATGTTTCCTTCAGAATAAATAACATGCGCATCTAATGGAACCACAACATGAACAACCATCTTAGAGAGCCAATGGATTTCCAATAGGTTAGGGACATCACACACATTGCAACACCTTCATCAATTACAGTTTGTTTGATGGTAATTTTTGTGTACTCCACATGGATTTGAAAGGCCACGTGGTAAGGTAAATGAGGCCTAACATCTGTGACGTCAAACTTGATAACCTTTGAGCCACACAGGTCTAGAGTTCCTAATGCAGATAACAAGGTGTTCCTCTATGAAGGACACATCTGGAGCACCTCCAAAGACAACATCGCATAAGGGGTTTGGCCCAAATCTTCAACAATCGAATAGTTTTTGGAAGCTCTGGCATTAGGATTGTGGGAAGAGTGCCTTAGTACTCCTTTCGAAATATGAGGTAGAGGTTCCGGCTTTTCGATATGCAAGGGTGTTTCCAGAGGAGGAGGAGACTATGGACCTACAATGGTCTGTGAAGAACCGTAATCATGAGATCGAGTGGCTACATCAATATGAGACTTGACCATATTGACACATAGATGGCCACCTTCATGTGTCGAGGGGTTTTGACTCTTGTTCGATGCATTTTTGGTGTTGGGGGTCCCCAAGTCCATGTGTTGATTATGTGGAAATAGATTTGACAGCACAGCGAGAGGTTGCGATAAGAGCCTCGAGGCTTCCTCGATTTTGGGGAATAGGTGGGTAAGTTGATCATCTTTACAAAGTTTACAAGGAAACTTCACCTTCCATTTTTCTTTCTTTCCCTCACCAACATTATTATTCGATCTATAATTGTTAGTGTCATCCTTGGATTTATTATTATTTTCTCACCCTTACGATTATTACCTCATCCTTTTTGTTTATTCCCTCCTGGTTGTTGGTTACCATTTAGGTTAGTTGATGACTTTATAGAATGCACATCAACCGATTGAGTGGGAGTGGAGGATGAAGCCAAAGATTGTCCTGGTACAGGCTAGATTCGAGATAAATCTTTCAATTGGTTCATCGCCAAGTCTGTAGACTTAGCACTTGTAGATCCTATGATGCCATGGGCATGAGGCCCAGACTTTTGTATAGGGTCATAGTTCGACCACGGTACATCAAGAATAATTTCATACAACATCCCATATTGAGCATATATGAGGTCCAATTGTTGGGCTATAAAAATATATTCTTCCTTAGATGTTACTCCGTATGTAGAGACATCCTTCGAAATATAAGCCAATAAGGACATAAGGAACCACTCCAACAAAAACTCTAGAGGAATATAGTATTTTATCAACCTCTTCTGTCTACACCACTCTTGGATATGGTTCTAGATATGTGTGTCTTTATCTTGGCGAAGGGCTGAGAAAAGTTCTATGCCGACATCGTAACAAACCAACAACTGGAAATGGTTAACAAAGACCAAAACCATCTGATTAAAGTTTCCATATGTTCCCCTCAGTAGCTCAATGTACCATTTTATGGCGAACCTTGTGATGGTGCGTTGAAATAGCCTCAAATGAATAGAATTGTCATTCAGGGAGTTAGATGAGCACCAAAGATGAAAATTAGTGACATGATCACCGAGATCCTCGCTAGTCTTGCCTTAAAATTTTGGAATGTCTGAAGGAAGCTTGGTGGGGACGAGGGGCCATAGTGAATCGTGATGCATAGGGTCATTCATTAATTTTGAAAAATATGGCATATTAAGCATGCCCAAAAAAGGGATTCGGGGTTGCGACGTCTAAGCCCATGCTCCCAGGAAAGATTAGGGTTGAGCGATTGCATGTCATCCAGGGTTCTGGTATATTTCATGGCCCTGTCCGATGGGATAATATCCTCCTCCAAACTGATCCATAAAAGGTTGTATGGGCACCATACCCGCGGAAGCAACATGATGAGGGTTATATACATTTCCCCCAGCCAAAGGGGCTCTGAGCTGGGGGTTTACCATAGTGTGAAACTAGCTCCCTCCGGATAGAACTCCAGAGGACAGAGGGGAATTCTCCATAATAAAATAGTTTTTCGAAATCGACATGGAGGAAGAGGGGATAAAGGATGGAATATAGGAAGTGAATTGTCCACCTAGTTGAGTACACCATCCAGGAGCATTGAGACTAGGATTAGGCCTGGAGGAAAGAGGAGGCCAACCTCCAACTGTAGGATTCATTTGGGGCTTATGGCCTCCACCAAATGAGAGAGGATCATACGAAGGAGCCATGCCCCAGGTCCAAAAATAATATTTTCATTAGCCGCTGGAATGGAGGATGAGAGTTGCGACGTCATGTTGGGCATACCAAAATAAAATGGATTAGAGATTGAAGGTATTGACTGATAATTTTGACCTGGCATACCAAAAATATGTCCAAAAGGGTTTGTTCCTATGGGTCGAGTAGAACCCACAGGTTGGGTAGCACTAGAGGCAGGGATCTTCGACACCCCAACCATCGAGGCTGAAGGAGTTGAAGGGATCCGACTAATCACATAAGTTATAGGAGTCGAAGGACTCCCTGTGACGTCTTTGTTTGAATCGGTACTCATAACTGGACGATCGCAAGTCTGGGAGGTGGATATACGTGTACCACATTTATTAACTTTACGCCTTTTAAAAGGAAACTTCGGTAAAGAATCAAGATGCGGTGGTAATTTCAACAAACGACGAGACCTGCGAGGAGGATGGTCTAGCTCCACAATGACTCAATACTTGAGATATAAAACCAAATCCTAGGACCAACTAATAATTAGAGAGCACACCAAAATAAATCAAAAAGGGACAATGCATACAAACAAGATATAGTGGTTGAAAAGGGGCCTCCCTCACTAGAGTAGGTATGTGTCACCCAAGAGGGGCCTGGGACTCCCTTCAAAATATTGTAGGTATCATAATCAATTATAAGGTTCCTCGTAGGCTTAATAGGACAGTCAGTCAGATCCCCCCGAAGAGGTAATCCTCCATAAAGGTTGTATGTTGTCTGACCCTTATCTGACTTAGGGTACCTACAGAATAACCCCTCCAAGTAACCTATGTGGCTACCTAGGTCAAGCAACTAGAGTCACAACAACATAAACAATGTGCAGGCGAATAGTTGCAAGTCCGGTCCACCATATGGGCAGGGTAAAAAAGACCGAAATCTTGAAATCATCGCCTCTCACGGAGGTAAAGGTACTAGAAAGACCCCCAAATATGAATAGAACCCCAGAAATATCTCTAACACTAAGAAGGTATTAGAGGGCTATCTCTGCAACCAACTTCGCGCGACCTCGTTCTTAACTTCGGTGTGAGAGGAGCTTCCTGACATCACTAATTACACAATGGGTTTCACCACTCCTTGGTCAGACACATATGTTTAGTTTAATATCCTTGGAGAAGTTTACAAACAAAATCCTATTCCAAGGCCCTATGTCCTATACTCGTTTGTATACCCTGAAAAATAAAATCATTTGTACTCCATTTTAATTAATCATCTTTAATTTTAATGGCTTTTTCTTACTCAATAGGTGTGGCCATGAAACTGATGGCATTATGACTCAACATGTAAAAAGAAGAAAATATAAAAATATTGTTAAGTACTAGTCTTGAATTTCAAAGAGATGGTATGCTTCTAAACGCAATTTTTCCAATGCAATCTCTACAATTTCAATGAAACACAATCTCTCTTAATATGTCAAAATCAATGCAAAGTAATCAAAAGTGCAAATGCCATAATGTAAATAAGAAAATGTTTTTTTTTATTTTCGATATAAAGAAAATAAAATGCAAGGAATGAATAAAAACTTTGTAAGCAGGCCTTACTGTTGTTGGATTACTGAGAGGGGGGGTGAATTCGTAATAGCCTAATTATAGTCATTTTTCTTCAAATGTTATATCAATGTATAATTATTATCCAATAATGAGCAGTAAGAAATAAACAATCACACACATACGCAGTACACCAGTGTTTTACGTGGAAAACCAAATCGGGAGAAAACCATAGAATGATTTTTCTTATATGTCTTGAAGAATTACATTCATTGGAAACACCAACTTCCTTTTTTTTCCATCTACGACTGGAAGGAGGCTCCAACCCCCTAGTTTCTTAGGCTACAACCTGAGGGAAGCTCCAACTCCCCAATTTTCTAGCTACAACCAGAAGGAGGCTACAACCCCCTATGTTCTTCGGCTACAACCGGAAGGTGGCTACAACCACATGTCATTGCCCTGTCCTGCCACCCTGAAGTAGAAGTAGAATGATGGAACCACTGTCACACTATCACTGTGAGATATACCACTTTAAACATGTACCAATAAATCTGAACCATGCATCAACCTGTACCTCAATTTGTAATCAACTTGTACCATAAACAAGTGCATCAACCATGCACCAACATGTACCAAACAACCTGTAATCAACCTGTACCATATACAAGTGCATCCAACCATGTACCAAGTATGTATCAATCATGTGTCAACTACTCATCAACTATTACTCATCAATATGTACCAACATCATCAACTATACACCTCATGTATGTGCCAACTCATCAACTACTTGTC
>SNQJ01S0161840.1:0-21538 GCA_010110895.2 Picea sitchensis
TTGACCTAAATAGACCCTAATCCCATGACTTGTTCCTCTAAACTAGTCAAATGGTTCCTCACTATGATGCATGTTCGCAAAATTTTCCTTGGGAAATGCCTTAGTAACTCTCCAAGCATATCAAAGAAGTTAATATTAACTTCTCTGATATACACGGAGAGTTATTATTAACTCCTTTGATATGCTTGGAGGATTTACTAGTAAATCCTCTGAGTAGATCAAAGGAGTTCTCTGTAAAACATCCAAACACCCTCCAAGACTAATAAAGTCTCTTTCGAGTACTGCTCAAAGGATTTAATATTAAATCCTATGAAATTCTCAGGGGAGTTAATATTAACTCCTTCGAACTGATCGGAGGATTTACTATTAACTCCTTTGAACTTCTCAGAGGAGTTACTATTAACTCTTCTAAACCACTGAGAGGAGTTATTATTAACTCTTCTGACTTACATTTAAAATTGTTCATTTTTCTCAAAGAATTTCCCAAGTATTTCACAATCTCAGTAGGAAATTGATTGATATATAAAAAGAACAACATGTCTTGAATAGTTCTTTATTAATTCTTTCTAGTGATGTGCTACAAATTTATCATTGTGTGAAATCTCAGACATGTCACCACGAAATAAAGCAGCAATGAAACCAGTGGAAGATGAACCATCTGGAAGCTCTCAACGAACAACAGATACAAAAAGTATAAGGATTGTATACGACGATACATCAAGAATTATGAACAAATATGGAAAGACTTTGAAATGGGAGGAAGTCTATTATATGTTCAATAAATCAATTTTTTCTACAGAAGCAGAAGACCCGAGTGAAATCCAGGTTTTTAAAAATATCAGAAAATCAGGAATTTTCCAAGTAGCAGCACATCCAGTGGTATTCCCTTGTGCATATGTTATCTCATGGATTTTGAAGAATGCATACATAGATAGAAGGTATATCTTTAATGCAAGAAAGGATATGATATCTTCATTCAGGCTTGATGATTTACCCAAATGTTATCACATAGAGGCCATAAACAAAAATTTAGATGCTCAACTCCTTAGCGAGTTGGAACTCACCCCAAAGTATTTTTTCCCTACCTGTTATAATGCATATAAGAAATTCAAATATCGGGTCAAAGGTCGATATCCCACTACCAATATAAGAATACAATACCAGTATATGGTATCCATGTTGTGTAGGTTTTATGGGGAACCAAATGCAACACAATTTCCTTTGTCATATCTGCCATTAATTTATTTTTGTGCAGATGTACGAGCCTGATTCAACTGGGCAGACATATTTTCTGATAATACGAAAAGTGCAATTTCAGTTGTTACATAAGCACAACCAGGAAACTTCCCCATTTTCCATATGGCTTCATATATTTTAGACATAATGTGCATAGCTCACAAATACCCGAACATGGGATGGAGTTGGTTGTCCGTTGATGCTATTATCCATATTTACAGAAAACTAATCTCGGAGCACAAATACCGAACATATTATCAAAGGATTTGTGAACACTTTCTTTCACCATTGTATGAGTTCATTTTTTACACCTCCCCACCAAGTATGACCGACAAGGCCACAACAATTATAAGGAAGATCGAGGATTGGTATATAATGGAGAATGCTACATATATGAGGATATATGGTGCAATGAAACCACCTCACTTAATTGATAGGTTCATCCTAGATAAACTTATGCTCCAGGAAGTAGCATATCAGACAATCATACATGGGGTCGAAGGAATGTTGTATAGATCAAGGAAAGCCATCTAGCCTCCATTACCTTTTTACAATATTGGAAACTACTTCTTTGAAAACACCAAGCATACCTAGATAGAAGTACACATCTTTCTCTCCTATCATTTTGGAGAGGAAATATTAAGGAGACAAGATCCCAAGAACATTGTCAAACATCATCTTCATAGCATGAGCCTCCCTTATGAATACACCATTTTTGGGGGGGGAGAATAAGGAGTACATCATAATTCCAAAACCTATGATGAGGTTATTTTTAATAGGCGAGGTCAACCAAGAGGTAGGATTGTGGACGAAGAATCTGCAAGAGAAGCGACTAGAAAAGATTCATAAAGAGGAGAAGATGAGAGATCTTCCTCCATATCCCTCTCAACCCATTCAATTTCTGTAGAAGAAGAAGAAGAAGAACCAACCGAAAAAAGAAGAGGGACAAAGAGAAAGTGTTGAAGAAGAAAAATGATGTTAAAAATAAGAAAAAGCTAGAAGCTGAAAGTAAAGGCTATGGCAGAAAGTGAAAAGGCGTTAGTTGAAGCATCAAGAATAGCAACAGAATTAGCAGAAAAGGAAGCAACAGATAAAGCTACTAAAGAAGAAAGGAAGAAGAAGGATGCATAGGATAGAGAAGAATACACACACCCAATGGACTTGGATGTCCCTGAAACATCCACCGCAGGTACAGAAACAGAAACAACAAGTAGTTTGTTAGGTCATGGGCCTTGGAAACCTTTTTGGTCGACTGAAATAGTGGACATCCATATTTTCACATACGATAGAAAAACTATATGGATCATACAAGAAAGGGTTAAAAAAATTCCAGCAATAGAAGGAGCTCCTCTATTTGTAGTAACCCAGGTTCTCGTTACATGAGATGTGAGGGAAAACCCTATGGAAATAGCTAGGGAAGTATTTTCATTCATGGATGAAGCTGTAGATAATATACTAAGATTGTGCCAACAAAATGAGGAGAAAGAAATGAATATCAAAGAGTTATAAGAGAATCTCCAACAAGGATAGATGAGAGAAGTCTTCTCAGTTTTAAATCCAACACGAGAAAAGTGAGAAATGACATGGAAGGTGCCATCATCGATATGTACTCCAACCTGCATCTCTTTTAAAACGTAGTTGCAATAGTTATTGAACAAAATAATAGGACGCAAATGCAACTGACACAATACAAAACTATCTGGGAAGGTATAGAAAACATTGATACTTGGATAACAGAAAATCCTGATGCACCTCCATAATTATACAAACCCTCGAAATCAACAAGGAAGATAGATTTGTATGCACTAGATCATTGCTAGAAGGTAGGGCAACGAGCAGACAAATAAGTGACCAAAGTAATGGGTATTTGATCTATAACTCACAAAGTTTCTCAAGAGTTGATAAGGCATGGTTAGCTCCCAATGTTAGACAAACTTGGGAAGAATTTAGTCACGAAGGAATTAGTGAATGCAGTTCAAGAAAGTAAAATTAGAAGGAGATAAATAGTTGAAACATCAACTTTTGTCCTAATCTATCTTATTGATCATTATTTGATACAACCAACGAAGCTCCATACTATGATACAAGCTTACATGAAAAAATTGGAGAAGGATAGGAGTGGCTTGGATGATAGCATGGCCATGATCGAAGCAATGTTGAAGCAACTATCTTTTAGGAGGATTGAATCACTGTATAACCAATTGGAATTTTGGACGACTTATCTCCAGAGTAAAAGACCATGGGAAAAGGAAAAAACATTTTTACCCTTTCTTCATTTTCCTAACCACCTCAAATTTCATCCTTTTGTGCCACTTATCATGAGAGAAGGGAATGTGAATAGTTTGTAACTACCTCTTCAAGAAGAAGGAGAAAAGGCAAATAGGAGTTAATATTATTTGTATAAAAGAGACTAGAGAATCTCAAAAGGGGGAATTTTTTAGAGTTTTGGCTTTTTAAGCATTGTATAGACCCAAGAATTGTTTCAAGAACTTATACAATGTTAATGAATATTGAGAAGACCTCAGGGCCAGTATTTTTAGAGGAAATCCTTTGTAGAAACTGATCGAAGCTTTGAACTACTTCAAGTGAATATGTTTTATGTTTCTATGGACTATAAGAATGCTTTGTTTATTGTAAACTAATTCTTGTGAAATCTTAACTATATTTTTATAGTTATTGGTATTTCTCTGAATATCTCCATGCCTTGAGTTTCGTGAGTTGTCACATTATATGTTATTGTAATCTGGACTAATCTGAATATATACTTATATATGCTATTTCTTCCAATATTTCTCTTTTAACACAAATAATTGTGTCAAAGTTGTTTTAAGGTTTGGTTTCATTATAACTCATTGGTTACTTTAGCTTTGCTCCTAGCGAGGATATGTTAGCATAGATTAGTGATAGATTAGTTGTATTTACATACATGATCTTCATCTACATCTTTTCATTGCATCCATCCTCTCATGGGTACACCAGACCTTAACTAGTAACAAAATCAAAGATTAGCAATAATGGCAGTCGGGCCAAATCTTGTATGGGACTCCTAAACCAAACTGTATATAGTATAATTGGGACCTTATACTAGGGAGTACCCTTTTTTGTTGTTGGGTGAATTTGGACCCCTCATAAAATAGTTATAAAGGAGAAGAGCAAATTGAAGACCTATGTGATGAATCCATTTCCTTAAATGAATATCATGGCGAATATCTAAAGAGTGAATAGTTTGGTGTTGAGGTTAATGATGAAGATTTCAATATTCAAGCACCCACTCCATCCTCTCATGAAGATAAGAGCTTGGTAAGCCATTCCGTTTTTGAATTTTTGAATTGGATGATGAAGTCTGTTGGGCTCAAGTTTTATCATATTTTTTGTCATACAAATACATTCATCATTACACCTTCTCCCTACATTCCATCCATAATATATCCCTAATTACACCATAAACCTCCATTATCTCCTGTTATTCATCATATGTGGTTAATACATAATTTTCCATAATTTTAGTAATTAAAAGGATGATTATACAATATTTTTTTTGGTGATGGTTTAATCCTATGTTTCTATGTCCAAACAATATGTACCCACACTAGAGGTCATCCGGTACTCACACTCCAAGTCATTCGGTACCAGAAGGTTCTACAATCATCTGGTACTTGCACAGTCATCTGATACTCACACTGCATGTCATCTAATACCCACACTCCATGTCATCTGGTACCCACACTTGATGTCATCCGGTACTCACACTCCATATCATCTAGTACTCACACTCCAAGTCATCTAGTACCAGAAGGTTCGAAAGTCATCCAGTACCCACACTCCAGGTCATCTGGTACTCACACTCCAAGTCATCTGGTACCAGAAGGTTATACAGTCAACCGGTACCTACATAGTAATATGGTACCCACACTCCATGTCATCTGGTACTCAGCTTTTCTGGTACCAATTATGTGCTCATCCGGTACCAATGATGTGCTCATCCGGTACCAGCATCAACAACAGTCTGATACTAGAAATAATTCAAAAATTTGAAATGATTCTAGAATAAAATCGAGGACATGGGTTTTTTCCATAACGATGTTTACATGTGGAATGATGTTTCAGAATTAACCCAAATCATACCTATGTACCTCCATCTCAGGGGGAACAATTCTTCAAAAATTAGCAAAAATCTCAAACTGCCAACTTGCGCCTCGATTTCTATGCAGATGAAATCATATATAGAAATTATACAAAATGGATTTTGTCTATAATGTGGAAAATTGAGTCTTAGGAGGGAAATTTTTCAAAATATGAATCAGTTTGGAAGATATGGGTGGATCCCTAACTCAAATCTGCCCAAATTATAATAGAACTCGGACTTTTGGGATTTCTACCTAAAAATGTAAAATTTGAAATATGAGCATTGGGGTTTGGTCCCATCCAATCCTCAATGATTTTTAATGTATAAATAATACTCATAGGTCTATGATAATGCCAATTATCATTATGGGAATTATTTTGTAATGGATATTAGGGTGTCATCATGACAATGCTAAGATTGTAAGAGACTTGTAATTTTCTGAATTTGATGAAATGAAAGAGATGGTGTTCCTTTGCATGGTTCCAAGCATTTGAGTGATTTGATTGTCTTCAAACAGAACTCACCTCCTGGGAATGGCCCCTCAGCATGGGTAATTGTTGCTATATTCTATTTTCTTGGTAGTTTAACATTGCATTGTGTGTTTATTTCATTACAAGTCAATTTTAATTTTGTTATCATTTGAGTTAAAGTTTTGTTATTTTTTTTATTTTATGTTGTTACATTAGATGTATGAATTTAGACTCAGATCACATTTCTCAATTGAGTACATTATTACATTTCTTAAGCTTTGATTTTAGTCTTTACTCCTTCCATTACTTCTGTGTGCTTATATTTCTGCATATCCTTTCAATGCTTTGTTTCTGTGTTTAATTAATTGTGGACAATGTTCCCTCACTTCCATGATTCACTTCCATCTATTTAATCATTCAAGCTGCCCTTTTCATCTATCATTTTCCACCATTTATTCTCCATCCTACTCACACATCGAAACCTACTATTCAATTCACATATCCATTCACCTATTCTACGTTGTCCCAAACAGTGTAAAACAGAGTTGTTCCATTTTCTATATATAACCTTGCTCATTTATATTCACCTCGCCTTTCCTCACACAATTTTCTCCTTAGTTGTCAATTTGATTATACATTACAATCAGTTAATTACAAGAGCATATTGTTTACATCTCTCCCTCATTTTCTATGTATTAGTTATTTATTTTAAATGTTGCCTTCATATCTCAATTACACAGAAAACCACTTCCTTTTATCATATTCATTCTTTTTCTTTCCATCCCTTTCTTTTTCCTTTACTTTATTGATGTATTCATTTGATGAGTGGTTCTGAGTTTAGGATGTGATTTTACATTTGCTTAATATTCCTACAGTTTAAGTTTGGATTGCTTTAATAATTATTTATGTTCTTAGTCAATTTTGGTTTTTCATTGTTTTGTACTAGTCTACACTTAATTCAGCACTAATTTCCTCTCTTGTTTTTGTTATTGATGAATGATTTTGTTATCCTTTTGTAGGATATAATTTAATCTTCCCATTTTAGGATAGATCTTTGCAATAAATTGTTGATCACATAATTTTGTTTTAGTATTTCATTTTGTTTGGCTTCTTATTGCAAGCTTGTAGCTTCAATCACCAATAGACAGATTAAAGGTCTAACTTGTGAGATATGGCCTTCCTGTGTTGGAATAATTCCTAATTTGTTAGTTTCTATCGTGAATTTCATTTTCATTTACTTGTTTATTTTATTGCATTTAAGTGTGGATCCACTATAGGAAATAATCATTGAAGGAAAAAAAACTTAAGTAAGCCACTGACGATTAATCACATGAACATCACCTCGAGTGCATGAAATAATGTGATCTAATCCTTTATAGCACTAAGTTATTCCTACATCCCAATGATGAATCTTTAGTGTTAATTTCATGCAGTGTGGGTTTGAAGATTGTTTTGTCGGATTTAGATTAGGCTAGACTAGGCTTTGATCCTGCGTTTCCTGTGCCTGCACCTCAAAGCTTACGAGCCCCGATTGATAATTAAATGTGGTAATTAATAGTGCATATATATATCCCAACAAATTCCTTGATTATTTCAAAATCATAGATATGGTAGAGAAAGCCTTAGAAGATGAAGACTTTTTAGGTGCCCTCATTCCCACATGTGAGGAATAACATAGTAGCCAAAGGGATGAGGATTTGAGAACTCTTTTTTTTTATTGGAATGAATAGACATGATTTGAACCATTAGTTTCTTCAACCATTAGTTTCTTCATGAATATCCCATCTACGAAATAGATAGTGAGAGCATGATGGGGGGGGATTTAATTTGGCATACTTCATTTCCAATCAACTTTGAACACCACCCCATAAGGCATAAGGAAGGTATTGCAACCATTATTTTTTATGATGTTGGACAACCAAGGGTAATTGGGTTATGTGGATTATTGTCCTTAGTTGATGAAAAAACATGTTTTCTCAATGAGGAGGTTGATTTGGTGCAACATAAATGGTTTTTTCATGACAATAATGATTGAATCCATGGATATCTTCATCTCGTATCGATGTTATGCATAAGAATACACTTGGAGGATGTGTTTATGGGGCTACAATTTATTTTGGACAACATGTTTTTCTATTGGTGATCAATTCCAGGGATTTTCAACCTCATAAGAGAGGGAAATAATCCCTAGGTCAAGCACTTATGTGCTCCTTCAAATCTTATGGTTATTCTAATTCTTCATGTGAATTTTAAATATTTTGATAAACCTATGCAATAAAATCAATACTAACATAATCTAAAAACTTAAGAATAACAATGGCACACACACATACACACATTACACAAAGCTTTACCCTAGAAACCCGTAACCAAGAAAACTCACCAACTTGAGAGTCACACCTCTCTTTTTCTCCTTATATTAACTTCATCATTCACAATTATACAAAATATAGGTATTATGTGGCATCCAAATCCCTATTCCACTAACCTAGATTATATTACAACCCTAATTCCTTAATCAAAATTAATTTACAGTAGGTCAAAAAATCACAAAACGAACCAAAAATGAACCTAAAAAATTATTTGGGGGACCAAAAACCTATTGTATTTGTCTTCCTGATGTAGATTAGGGTAGGAATGATAAACTTGATATTGAAAGAATTAGGTTTTTATTATGTTCCCTTTGGCGTCCTATCTCATGCCTTAATTTTAGAGACCCTTGAGAGTGGTTATTTAGATGAGAACACTCTCAAGTTTTATTTGTAGTAAATAAGGAGTGAAGAAGAATGTTTTATATGGTATGATGGAGATGAAGTTTTAGATTCATCACATGTTTCTAGCCTTTATCTTCTCGACAACTGCATCATGCAATATTACCAAGTATAGAATATATTATGAGGTTCTCTTTCACTCTATAGGAGTATGCAGTGTCCATATGGAGATAGGTGTTACCCTTCAAAATGATTATTTTTAAGACATCCTTTCAAGTAGTAGTAAGAGCTCACTTTTAGCATGAAGCATATAAGGTTTGAATAAATAATTCCTTTATGCCAACAAATGAATGATAAAGTACTTGAGGGACTATGTACTAAGCAACTTCAAGAGATAATTAATAACAATCTTAAATATTAATGGAGACTTGTATCATCCTTGAGGTTCACTATGAAATGAATCTAGTGAGTAAAATGGATTAACTCAGGATACATAGGAGGTGTTGTTGGATACAAAACATAGTGTGGAAAAAATATATAAGAAATATTTGATGATTGATTCAAGGATGAATTTTGATAGAGTACCACTCCATAGGTTTAATATGCCAATACAAGGTTGTTATTGTTCTCAATCTTGGAAAGTTTGAGGTATGCCAATTCACTTGTCAGATATGTTCCCTCTTATTTATATGGTGCCAAAAGGAAGCCACTAATTGGTTTGAACTCTTTGGTGGCATGAAAACCCCAGATAAGAACCACATCCCTTTGGATACTCATTTTCTTTTATAGGCCAGATTTAGCGACAAATGGGAGCATCTAAAGGAGGATAGTGGCATCACAGGGTGTACTCATTTGAAAAAAATAGGTAGAAACATGTAGAGGGCCTGCAACCTATAGAAATGAATTACAGTAGGTACCATTTTTATAATGGTGATGTTGAGAAAACCTTATCATCGTCTTAGTATGATATTTCAGAATTATTGTTTTAGCTAGCAGTTATATCAACATCTCTTAAGGTGATATTAATGATTATATGGATATGACATAACATTTCTTGTTTCAAGGAAAAACAGTCTTTAGGCAAGGCATTGGAGATGAAGGATAATTTTGACACTTATTGATGATTATTATTTCATTAAGGTTACTTTTGATGCATGTTCACATTCTATGAGGCATATTTTCATATTTGGAGGCACAATCATCTTCATGGACACCTTCCACAACTTATAATATATGGTCTACATATTTGGAATCAAAATTTTAAATGTTGGCATTATTTATATGACACTTGGATGGAACAACCCTCATATAATGAGAACATGTGGCACTCAAAATCTCCTATAAAGATGATTTCACCTTAATTAAGGATTCATATAGAATTATAGGATATATTTGTGGCACATATATTCATGAAAGTGGTAAGGAAGGAATCCTTGAAGCTGAAATAGTGGATTGAGCCTTTTAGAAAACTCTAGGAAGGGAATTTAAATGATTTATTACGATTAATTATCCCTAATTGAGGGACACACTCCACCTAGAAACCTTTAGGGTGGCACAAAAATTAAGAAAATTATATTCTATATGGGATGTCTAGCATGAGGAGGTGATACCTCCTCATGGGATGTATAGAATGAGGAGGGATTGTTTGACATCTCCAAAGGATTGGTTTGTGGAAGTATCCTACTTCTATGGAGACCTAAAATATTTTAATATTATTTTATTCCCCAAGAAGTTAAAAGAGGAGCCTATAAAATTAATCCTTTCTCACTTGGCTAAGATGTGTTTTCATTGTGGATAAAACCCAAGAACATTAGGTTGAAAGTCAACATATCTTGTGCAAGTTTGGAGCATCATTAAGGAAATATTCAAGGCTGCAATTATCTATTGTAAGGTTATTATTGTTTCTTGTATGTCTCTCTTCTTGGCTAGAAATGCTATTTCTAGTTTAGGGTTGTTTTCCAGTTGTGTAATGAAGTTTGAAAAGTGACATTGTTTTCCCCTCTATTCCTCTCTTCTTGGCTAGAAATGTTATTTCTAGTTTAGGGTTGTTTTCCAGTTGTGTAATGAAGTTTGAAAAGTGACATTGTTTTCCCCTCTAGGACTCATAAGTTGATATATGTTTAAGATATATATCACGACTATTTTTTATCAATACAAGGTTATATTTTACTTCATATAATAGATTCTAATTTACGTGATGAAGCAAGTATATAACAAGGGCATTATTATATCTTTAAAAGCATAGTATCTTGGTTGAAAATTGAATATGAAAGTATATAACAAGGGAATTATTATATCTTTAAAATCATAGTATGTTGGTTGGAAATTGATAATGAAGTACTATCATAATTAAAGAGGATTGGTGTTCATGCATCTTCATTGATTGAATATTTCCTATTATTGAGCTCTCTAAATTTTTAAATTTTTTTGACTCTATTTCCCAAGGATAAAACATTGATCTACTTGAATCCACCATTTAACATCTATTGCATATCATAAATATTTGATTATTGAACATAATATTATATCAATGGTTAATAAAGGTTGATTTAACAATCTCGTATAGGGAAACCCCCCTTACGCTAGAGGAGAGACAGACTAAAGTGAGAGAATTTTCCACTAAGGTGATAGTGGTAGGAACTTCTAAGTTCTCCTAGGTTTTGTACTTGAATGGTTTGGAGTAAATTTTTGTATACATCTAGGAGGTAAAAAGGTCTAGGGGGAAGTTGGCAATTTTGGCATCCAAACCCATGATGTATTTTAGGTTGTTTCATCCCTTTTATAAAATATTTACAGCTAAAGGGACCAATGAATTAGTGTTGGTAATGACGTTTCCTAAAGGGCGTGTATAAAAAACTTATATATTTCATCGAAGAAATTTGTTCAAGAATTACTATATTTCCTACATGAGGAGACCTTTGAACATGCATTTTTTTCTAGGAGAAAAGTCAGGTCTTTAGAGAAAATTATTTTGTCACATTTTTTATTGGGAAGTCTCATGTATATCATGAGTGGATAAGTTTTTAGCACCCCATTTTCTAAGTATTTTGGCACCAAGGTTTTTTTTTTGTTTTCACAAGATCACTCTAGTGATCACATGGAAAACCCAATTGTTCTAAGACTTTTGGCACTAGGGAATGTTTAATTTTGTTAAAGGATTGGTCAAGGAGGCCTTATAGAACCCTTGACTCATTATTTCTTTTAATGTTGGGAAGTCATTGATGCTCCCTAGGATTGATAAGGGAATTCCCTATAAAACCCCAAACTGGTCGTTATGCCAAGTCCTTTGGAGCCAATGAAGTCTTGAATCTATCATATTCTAGTGGGAAAGGCCTCACCAAACCCCCAACTAGTCCTTATGTCATTTTATTTGGATTCGAAAAAATATTGAGGCTATCCCAAGCAACTATGGGAAGCCCGTAACAAAAGGATAATGATATTTTTTAATAAACACTCCTCTGAAGATGGGGGATTCTTGTGCTAATCCCACTTCACTCTTAGTAATCCTATGGTGGAGGTTCAAATACTCTACAATGTAAACCTTGTGTCAATGCTTAATGTAAACAAATCAAGTACAACAGTCAAAATTCCCTTATAAGACCCTCACGGGAAAAGAAGGGGATAGAATCTTAGGTATTTATTAAATCCATAAACTCATTAACTACATTGTTAGGTTTATTAGTCAATTGATTTACACAGTCATTCCCCTTAAGGATACTAATCCTTTAGTTATGTTTGTGGGATAATTTTATGATGTTCCTTATCTTAGTGGTTAATTTTCATTAAATGATATATTGGCATGAAATATGATCATTAAAAATGATGGAAGGCTATGTTACCACATTATTGTTATTATTCCCAAGCGCAGGCGAAAACTGTTAGTGAGCAAAGAAGTCCAAGGCAGTTGCACTGCCTTTTTTTTCCCCTTGCACAGTTTCAGTGTGGCACCACCTCTAAACACAGATTGGAAGGCCTCCAAAGTTAGCAGGCAGATAAAAGTTTGGTGGAGGCACCAAAAGTAGCCGACCTTCCCAGATATCACCTCTCCCCTAGATCGATGGTGTTTGATCATATCATGGCCTCAACATGTGCGGATGTTAAAATTCAAAGGGCAGGTCAGGCTTGAAACCATGGTTTTGCGGAGAAGCGATGTGTCAGCCGGAGACACATATCGGGCCCAAAAGCGGTGAAGAGTCAAACCACTTTTCATAGCCATGATATACGCATGTGTGTATAATGCCCTATGTTGGGTTGAAAAGTGGTCGCTCCACAGTTGTCCCACTGGCACCTATCTTCCACTCAATGTCCCATATGTTGCATCTTCCCTTCTCATATCCTGCCACCTGTACCACTTCGCTCCATGCCACTTCCACCTATGTCGGGTCCCCACTCCCTTACCTAGTTCCTTGTGGCCTCCCCTCTACCTCCTTAACATCTTCTTGCTCCACATCACCTCCATCCCATTACACCTCATCTCCTGCTTGTGTGGACCCCACGCTATCTGCAGTCTCCTCTTCCCATCCATGACTGCTCACCTGACCAATCTCTCATCCGTTATTCCATGTCAAGCACACCAATCACTTCGTCAACAACCACGTCCACTGTTAGACCTCCCTGTAGCATATGACTTAGATCCAGATGGAAGAATATAGAGGCCACCAAATTCCATAGGTGCAATGCTGACTCAGGCCTTCTCGATCCCGGTGAAGCAGTTATTGAAGTTAGTTGGTGGTGGTTGAACATCGTTTCCACTAGAAAATGAAATCCCAAGAAAGGACTGTCAGCAAGTCGGCTCAGCTGCAGAACCTTCCTCAAGCACGATTGTGTCTGACAAAACTCACTTCTAATACGATACTACATGCATAGTCTTCCAGGAAGCATGTAGACATAATTCCTTCAATACAGAGACTTGAGCACACTTCTGTAGTTTTTCTTTGAGTATATAGGAGTCTTCCTCATATTTTGTTAGGGTCGATGGTTGAGTTAAGCTCCCACATTGTAAAGTTTTAATAAATCCTTTGGTTCTCTGGTTATGTATATGTATCTGAGACTTCTTGTTTAATGTAAGCCAATTTCCTTTAATCTCTCTGTAACAATTGTGTTAGAACACTCGAGCATGGATGATCCATTCGAGGGCAGTTATGTTTTTGTGATGTAGGTTTGATCATAGTGACATCACAACCAGTTTTAATCAGTTTCCTATGTTGTCTTTTCCCTCTTACACTGAAGAGCTCATGCATGGATGATCTATTCGAGTTGTCGTAGCTACATTGTGATGTATGTTTGATCATTGTGATGTTATGACTGTGTTGCTTAAATATACTTCAATGTATGAAACTTTGAATCTAAGAGGATCTTGTTTTCTGAGTTTTTCCCCTATAGGCTGCTAGAAGACCGGATGTCCATAGAAGACCTCTTCATTTTCCTCAATTTCTCCCCCCTATTCACCCTTACTACAACTTACTAACTGAAGTTAGATTGAGACCTCACTTGCCTATGCATTCCAACCCAAGTTTTTGAGTTAAAGCAATATAATCCCAAGTCTACGTCCATTAGACCCCCTTTAAATTTATTCATTGTGACATACAAACTGATGGATATTGTGATTACCTCTATTGCAATCCAGAGGTGACCTCTGGTGCTAACATTTATGGCACTATTGTTGGGGACGAATTGAATATTTTCCCTGGGATTGGACGACAAAGCTTACTGGTTCGGAAGGTGCATCAGGACTTAGTACATCAAAGATTGCAACTATGCACCTGGTGACTACACTGTGGTGACTCCATTGAGATGAGTCCACTGTTTCAGTTGTGGCTTCCAGGGGCATACACATGAGGTCCACTCCACAACTGCCTCTAGAAACACCTAAAGATAACCTAGAGAAAAATATCAGAAAGGAAAAGGCCCTCTGAGAAGTTACTTCTACTGTTGAACCAGGTATTTCTGATTATTTCCATTATCCTTATATAGGAACTCCAATTTCTACATCTCATTCTATTGTTATACCTTCTGTTGGAGTTTCCTGAACTTTAAATTTTGGGAGTGTTCCTGTTGAGTTTTCCCCTCCTGGTCTGGGATTGGAGGGAGAAATCCTTGTCACTCCTCTCTCCCCTGAAGTTGTACCATGGTTTATACCCAACACCTTGGAATATTTTCCTACCCTGGGCTTTACCACCCCTCCTCCTATTACTTTTGTTGCTTCTCTAAAGAGGGAAACCTCTATTCCCTCAATACCTGTAGCTTTTTCTCCAAATCCTTTGTCATTTCCCTTTCCTCTCAGAAATTTAGTTCCAGTCTCCCCTATTCGAACCCCATATCCTCCTTGTCCTCCTCCACCTATCATCCCTATGGCAGGTGATAATCCTCCTAGGAACAAAATGGATGCCATAGTGTCTACTAGATATTCCCATCTAATCTTACCTCAGCCAATGAATGCTCTCCCTGCTGGAGATTACCTAAAATACATGCCCAAGTTCACAAGAGAAGAAGACTTAACTTCTTAAGAGCACCTTGCTACCTTCTACAATTACGCAAACAATCTAAATATCGAAAACAAAGATGTGTGGATGAGAGTCTTTGTCCAGAGCCTCGATTGTGAGGTTATAAACTGGTTTAGAGGATTGGCCCTGGGATTCATTATTGGGATTGAGGCTTTAGATGATGTTTTCTTGAGGTAGTGGGGGGACAAAAAATATTTTATGTATTATATCACAGAGTTTGGGATCCTAAAGAGAAAGGAGGGAGAATATTTCTCTGACTTCTCCCTGCTGAGATAAAGCCTACAAAAGCCTCTACCAAAATCACTTATGCTAGTGATTTTGACCCTGATTTCTGCCTCCTGTTAAGAGAAAGAAGAGTTGCTTCCTTGTCTCATATGCAAGATGCAATCCTAGAAGTATAATCCAATGTGTTGGCAGTTGACAGACTTAAAAATAAAGTTGATAGAGATAGGAGAAGGGGGAGATCTGAGGCCTCAACCTCTGGTTATTTTGCATCCCACCCTCAAGTGGATGAATTGACCAAGATAGTGAAAACCCTGTCTACAGAGATGGAGAAGATGAAATTTGAAGGGAATCAAGGTTATAAAGCTACCCAAAATGCTGAAAGAAGAGTCCACCTTAGAACACCAAATAATATCCCTCAGATACTTCCAAGAGAGCCCAGAAGCAGAGATAGGGATGATCATAAAATCTAAACCCCTCTCCAAAATAACCTCGTTGATGATGAAGAAAGGGAGGAAGAAGAGCTTGATCCTGAAATTCATTGTCTTGGAGACACCTCCCCTTTTCCCCATTTGACCCAATATGCATACCAGGAGTCTTTCTTAGAGAACCAAATAAATGAGTTGAGTAAGGGGGAGAAGGCCAATAGAAGTCCCAATAAATATAACCTCAGGTCAAAGAAAAAAGAAGATAATTTGGACATCCCTGATTAGCCTTCCAGAGTAGATAAGCTTTCCAAAGATACAACCAACAGTAGCAAAGGAAAGAAAACTCAGAATCCCTTGCCAATAGCTAAAGGTCATGTCCCAAAAGTTAGAAAAATTATGAAGCCCCCTTACTCCTTTAGCTTTGAACATGAAATTCAAAAAATTAGAATCCCTGTGCCCCTCTCAGAACAGGTCAAGAATGAAGACTTCAAAAAATCCCTCTCTAAGCTATTGCAGTCTGAGCCATCTTGCCATTCCACAGATTTAGTAAATCTCCAAGGTGAAAAACCAGCAGTCATCTTAGTTCGTATGGTAGAATATAGAGATGATTCATCCCCTCCCTTCTATACATCCCTGAAAATACAAGATAAGGTGTTGTATCATTATTTCATAGACTCAGGGGCATCTCATAATCTCATGTCCAAAATTGTCATGGAAGAACTCGGATTAGAAATCACAAAATATTATCATGATATTCTTTTGATTCAAGGAGGGTGCAATGTCTTGGGGTTATCAAAGATCTAATTATGACCTTGATTTAGCTACCCATGAAAAGTATGGTCATGGGTATTGTGGTACCCAATGTTCTCCCCAATTTTGGCATGCTTTGTCAAGATATTGGATAAAAAGGCTTGGAGGAACATTGCAGATGGACCTCACATATGCTACCATTCCAGTCTTTGGAGGGGAGCATAGAAGAATGTATAGAGAGGCTCAGTTGGCCTACATTATCAGTGATGAGGCAGACCCCACGAATCATCCTATATTTTCCCTTGATATTGATTTGGGATCCAACTATTGCAGCTCATTGATACCCCTAAACCTCCTCTCGAGATTAGAAAATAGTCCCTTACTCTCTATGAAGATTCTCCTCCGATTAACTTTGTTTGGAAAAAAAAAATTATGGATCCTCTTCTAGAGAAGGTGTTGGTGTTGGAGTGGTCCTTGTTTCACCTATTCAATAAATTATATCTCTGTCCTACAAGTTAGAATTTGAAGCTACCAACAATGTGACAGAGTATGAAGCTCTTGTTTTGGGCTTGAGAGCTGCAAAAGACATGGCGATTAAAGAGATATCAGTGTTTGGGGATGTTGAGTTGATCATCCAGCAGATCAGAAATACTTATCAGGACAAACACCCTCGGCTCAGAAGTTATAGAAATGAAGTGTGGGACCTCATTGATAGTTTTTTCTCAGCTTTTAACATTTCATTTGTTCCCAGAGAAGAAAATGTCATGGCTGATTCTTTGGCTGTCTCAGTATGCAATTTTACAGTCCCTTTGCCACCTGAATTCAGGTATGATATAGAAGTAAAATGTAGACCCTCTATACCTGACAATATCAAGAATTGGAAAGTGTTTGAGGACGATCTTGATATCAAAAGGTTCATGGAGACCGTTGGTGATTTTTCTGCATTACACATTGATCAAGATCTTAACTCTGGAGTAGATCCTCATACTGATGTTTTTCTGAACAAAATTGTTGATCATCACATTGTACAATTACCCAACAATCACATCCCAAAGGGACTGGTTCCTTTGGAGAGACTGTTTGACAGAAATGATGTGGAAATAAAGGGTAACATATCAAATGAGGATGTCGATGTATCTGAGTGCAATATTGGCATAGAGAGGAATCCAAAATTTGTCAAGTTGTCAAGCAGCCTGTCGAACGAACAAAGGGCCGAGTATACTAATTTATTAACATAATTTTCTGATGTGTTTGCATGGACCTATGAAGACCTCAAAACATACGACACAACTATCATTGAGCATAAGATCCCATTGAAAGAGGAGGCCAAACCATTTAGGAAGAAATTAATACAAATAAATCCTATGCTGCTACCTATTATGGAAAGGAAGGTAAAGAAGTTGTTGGATGCTCAGATCATTGTCCCTTTGAGATATTTTGAATGGGTAGCCAACCTAGTTCTAGTGAGGAAAAAGAATGGAGAAATCAGACTGTGTGTCGATTTCAGGAACCTAAATAGGAGCTCTAAGAAGGACAATTACCCTTTTCCAAAGATGGAACATATATTGCATAGGGTAACAGGTGCATCCAGGATTTCCATGATTGATGGATCTTCTAGCTACAATCAGATCTTTTTCCTTCCTGAAGACAAAGAAACGACAACCTTCACTACTCCTCGGGGAACATTCATGCATGCCAAAATTCCCTTTGGACTGATGAACACAAGGGAAACATTTCAGTGAGCCATGAACATAGCTTTTATTGGAGAAAGGGACAAATTTGTAGTCATCTAGTTGTATGACATTACAATCTTCTCCAGATCTGATAAAGAACATTGTTGTCATCTAAGAAAGGTCTTCTTGAAATGCAGAAGGTTTGGTCTCTCCGTAAATCCCAAGAAGTCATTGTTTCCCATGAAAGAGGGAAAATTGTTGGGACACATAGTATCAACTGAGGGGGTCCAAATTGATTCAAGTAGGGTGGAATCTATTCAAACCTTGTCACCTCCCAGATCCAAGAAGAAAGTTCATTCCTTCCTGGGTAAAATCAATTTTCTGAGAAGGTTTGTTTCAAATTTTGTTGAATTGGTGAAGCATATCATAGCCATGCTCTGGAAGGGGAATGAAATAAAATGGACTACTGAGCCTAGAGAATCCTTCAACCAAATAAAAAAAGCATTGATTGAGGCACCTATATTGATCAATCCTGATTATTCCAAGGATTTTCTAATTTTTTCCTTTGCTTATTTGGATATGGTGGTAGTTGTTTTATTGCAGAAGAATGGGGAAGGGCTGGAGCAGTCCATTTCCTTTTTTAGTAGAGCACTAAGGGATGATAATATCAAATATGATATCATGGAGAAACATGCTTATGCTTTGTTGAAAGCCCTCAAGGCATTCAAAATCTATGTCCTACATTCAAAATTTATTTCATTTGTTCCTTCAGTTTCTGTGAAGGAAATTCTCATTCAGCCTAACATAGACGGGAGAAGGAGCAAATTGATTGCCAAAATCCTTGAATTTGACCTAGAAATAAACCCAACAAACTAGTTAAAGGCCAACGTTTAGACAAGATATTGGTTGAACCTAATTGTAAATATTTTGGGGTTAACTTCATCAAGACTTGCTCAGAAAATCATCAATTGAGTTGTCTAATAAAATCCCTCAGGACGACCCTCCATTGGCATAATGCACATGGTATAAAGACATTATATATTGTCTACAAGAGTTGCGACCTCCAAATGGAATGGGGAAGAGCAAGGCAAGGGCTTTAAAGATCAAATAAATATGATATTTCCTTATTGACCAAGTCTTCTATTGGAAAGACCCTCTAGGAGTGCTTCTAAGATGTTTAGACCCACAGGAGGCCCAAAAAATTATGTTTGATTTTCATGATAGCATGTGTGGTGGACATCACTTCTGGAGAACTACGGCCTATAAAATTCTCAGGGATGGGTACTTTTGACCTACTCTATTCATTGATGTCTATTGAAAAGTTAGAGCTTGCATCAAATGTCAGAAATTCTCTAGAAAGAAGCAACTCAAGTCTCTGCCACTGAAGCCCATGGTAGTGTCAGGACCCTTTCAATAGTAGGGCCTAGACTTCATTGGGGAAGTTCATCCTGCTTCAAGTGGTCAACACAGATGGATATTAATTGCAACAGATCACTTCACCAAATGGATAGAAGCTATCCCCACAAGGAGTGCTTCGCACAAAGTAGTCAATGGTTTCCTTGAAGATATCATAGCAAGGTTTGGTTTCTTGAACAAAATCATCATTGATAATGTTGGATCCTTCAAGGCTGAGCCATTGGTCAAATTCTCTGAGCATTTCAGAATTTCATTGATCCACTCCACCCCCTACTATCCACAAGGAAATGGACTAGCAAAGTCCTCTAACAAAAGCATTATAAAGATCATCAAAAGACTGCTAGAGGAAAATAAGAAAGCATGGGATTCAAAGCTCAAATTTTCTCTATGGGTTGATAGAGTGACAACAAAGAGATCTCTGGGTGTCTCTCCTTTTCAGCTCGTATATGGAGTTGAAGTCATTTTTCCTTCTCAGCTTGCCCTGCCTGTGGCAAAGTTCTTTCAGTATTATCAAGGAGAGACCAATGATATGATCAGGAGAGTGTAATGGTTGGTCGAAGTGCAGCAGACTAGAGAGAAGATGTTGGACAAAGAACATGAATGTCAGCAGAATATCAAGCAGGCCTTTGATAGAAAGAGTAGTAAAAAGGATTTCCAGCTGGGATATCTAGTACTCAAATGGGATGCACCCAAACAAGACAAGGGAAAGCATGGTAAATTTGAATCCCTCTGGATTAGACCCTTCAAAGTTTCTAAGGTATTTCCAAATAACACTTAGAGGTTGAAGAATTTGGAGGGTGAAAAAGTTTTTGGTGGCCCTGTAAATGGTCACTTCCTGAAAACATTTTTTTTTTTAAGTCACAGTCGACGTCCCACCATTATAAATTTCCTATTCTATGTTTATTTTGTTTTAGTAGGAGACTCCAAAACCCAACAGCAAGGCGACTGAAGCTGCAAGTTCTTGGCATCTCACAGGGAGCAGGCCATCCCCCATGGAGCCTATGTTAGCACATTATTGTTAGTATTCCTAGGCGTAGGTGGCAACCATCAGTGCACAAAGTAGTCCAGGGCAATTAAAGTGGAATTTTTCCCCTTGCACAGGTTTAGTGTGGTGCCACCTCTAAACAAATATTGGAAGGCCTCCACAGGTGGATAAAAGTTTGGCAAAGGCACCAAAAGTAGTCGGCGCGCCCATATATCACCTCTCTCCCAGATCAATGATCATTGATCATATCAGGGCCTCAACATGTACAGACATTAAAATTTGAAGGGTGGGTTGGGTTTGAAACCATGGTTTTATGGAGAAGCAACGTGTCAGTCGAAGATGCATATCAGGCCCAAAAGAGGTGAAGAGTCAAACCACTTTTCACAGCCCTGATATGTGCATGTGTGTATAATGCCCTATCCCAAGTCAAAAAGTGGCCTCTCCACGGTTGTCCCACCGACACCTATAATCCACTCACCATCATGTCTATTGCATATTCCATTCTCATATCCCACCACCTATTGTTGATTAAGATTGGTTGTCATTGATGTCAACCCTTGAAGAAAGCCCCACAACATAAAGGTTTAGGTAATGGACCCAATATTGTTTGATGTAAATATGACTCATTATTCTCTTGTCATGGTTGATAAGAAGTAAATATGGATGAACTCCAAAGTGGTGCCCTTATGGTGAAATCCTTCACGGGAAGACGCTTTGCAGAGTAAGAGAACCCCTGCTTAATTGTGGAATAATGAGATGAAGGACAATGAATTTGTCAAGGAAACTATCCTAGATGGATAATTCTTGTCATTACATTGCTAGTGGTATGTGGAACGTCACATAACTCCTCAGAATTTGAGATTTATGGCCTTACAAAGTTGGAGGACCCTCTTATGTCATCTAGAAGCCCCAAAACATCAAAGTAGTCAAAGTGGTTTAAGATATTTTAGAAGGTAAATAATAAAGTGAATTGATGGTTGTACTATAACTCAAAGTGAATACAAAATAAATTATTTAA
>SNQJ01S0161842.1:0-17427 GCA_010110895.2 Picea sitchensis
CCAGATTGAGCTTCCACACTGGACTGACCTTGTAAAGACAGCCACTTTCAAGGAACTCGCTCCATATGATCCTGACTGGTACTATGTTAGAGCAGGTAGGCTTCTATTATACTTACAATGTATTATTTTTTGCTGCGATATTTTTACCAATTTTCATTCGATTGGTGGAAATGAATTTGTTGTTCTATTTAGTACTAAAATAACTGTTTTTAAATATTTTGGAATGTATATATCAATTTGCATGGCTCGCAAGACATTAATTTTAATTAATAAACGCTGTTTGCTACATTTTTTTCTCAAATTTGCTTTCATCAAATTATGAATTTTTAGAGTTATAGTTGTATGAATTTTGAAGTTCAAAGAAAAACATTTTTTACTTTTGCAATGCTCTGAGTTAATCGTTGGAATATGCCATGAAACTCTCTCTAGCAACCATTTGAAATTAGGAAATGGAATCCTAGGTAATAATAATTTATTGCCGAAGGCTAGTCTCCTTATTGATTTAGTAGATCTTGCTAACTTATAGTACTTTTTAGCATTAACTTTGCCGGACTGAAAATGGGTGAACACCTTCATTGATCTGATCATCTAAGCATTTGTCCACGGGGTCTTGGTTCAATGGTAAAGTGGCATAGTTTCCACTAATGTTCAAGTCCCCAAGATACATGTTTCACCCCTCGTGGGCTGTTTCCCCCGTGCAAGTTGGCCGTTTCATATCGTTGAGGCCAGTTCCAAGTCCTGGGCCAATTTTGCCACCCATTTCATCTCAGTGGAAGGTTTTTGAGTGTTGGAAGCTACATTCCATTTTAATGCTTTCGGAATGGAGGACACACTTGCCACAGTGATAATTGCAGTGGCTTTTGTCAAAAATATCCCAAATAAGGATTGGCAATCTTTATCCTACTAAGTGCCAACGTTTTTGTTGTACAAACCAGCTATAGAGTTAATGTTGTTGGGCTCGTTGTCGTCTAGCAGCCAGATGGAGTGATTGCCATGATGATTGCCTATTTGTAAAACCTGGGAGACAGACACCTCTTTTAAAAGAGGGTGGAGAAACTCTTTATAGTGGCCCCTCCAAGCTATTGCTGATTTTGCATGAGGCCAGGTACAAGTCCTTGACATAGTTACCATACAGGAATTTGGATTTGGATTTAATTCAATTTACAAAAAAAATATTACTGAAAAAATCCAATTTGAAAAAATGCAGCATTATACATCTCAATAAAGTGAGCATATAGCGTGTAATTTCTGTTTATTTATTGTAACTCCTAATTGAACTGAATAAGAATACACACTACACAATGCACTGTATTATCTAAAGATCTGAGGAAATATAAATAGATAAAAAATTGTAACAATTATAAATCATTTAACATGGTGTCGAGGAAAAAAATTGCAACATGCTGAATAACAATTACAAATATAAATATAGAGGGAGACTGAATACTATTGAGAAATAAACATACGGACACTGTGCAAACCGGGAAAATTGAATTCTTTTCAAGTGTGTTTTGGTTGGTTTGCTAACCTTTACAAAGAGAGATGGCTGATTTTTAAAGAGTTCATATGTTTATTTTAGCATGCTGGGGTTTCCATGAAATCTAAATTTCAGAGCAAATTGCAAGGTGACTATCCTAATTCAGATTCAGATTCAGGTTCCATCAATAATACGTAAAGATTTCTGTACCCTTTCTAGTCAAAGTTGGTTTACCCAACTTAAAAAGAAACTATAGATTTTTTGGGACACAACGACTCTGTCAGATTCTTGGATTCCAAAATCTTAAACTAGCTTTCCTTGCAGATTTAATAGCATTAAAAGCGCCGGTAAGTAGTGGAAGTTTATTTTTGCTAGTTTGGTCGTGTTAATGCCCCCCATGCTAGTGTGGTCTTTGCAGGTGAAGCCAGGTGCAAGTCTTTGGTGACTTTGATTGATGGAAATTCAGTTGAGCTTTTGAAGTCAGATCTTCTAGATGTTAAACTGCTATTGCAAATTGTTCTCTGTTTTTCTCCAGTCAAAAGGAATTTTCTCAACCAAAAGGAATCTATATAATTTTAGGACACTGCCTGGCAGATTCTTGGATGTTATACTTAACAAGGTGTATCTTGGCAGATTTGGTAAAAGTGATTGTCAAGATTATGCTAATGAAGAAGTGAAGGTTTTGATTGAATGTGAATATATTTATTTTAATCCTCCAGGAAAATAATTAATGTGACATATTTTTTCAGGATTAGAGTCTAAAGACATTTTCAGGACTGAAGGGCCACTAAAATTTGTAAGGAATTATTCTAGTCTATAAGAAATAATTCTTGAAGGATTTTCAGTCTGATACTAGCAGATGGTTCAACTTATGCTATAACCTAGATTGCAAATTACCTCAAAAGGCAATTAAAGCAGGAAAACATTTAATGGAGCTATGAAATTTTTTGTTTATTCAAAATTATTGTCGATTTACATAAATTTCAGTTATGTTTTAATTTTTTTCACACATTTTATTGTACCCTGCCCCCTGTTTCAAAAAGTGCAGCACCCACACTGGTAATGTCTTCATCTCTCACTGTCAAATCAAAGGATATTAAGGGCTGCTAACTATCTAAATTTGGCATTCAATGCTCCATGAAAACTCAAATTCAAGACATGCATAAAGTAACCTTAAAGACATTAAGAAATTGTTATTGCATTTCATTGATCTTTTTGGTTTCCAATGAAATGAACTGTACTGACAGTAATAGTGCACACTTCATTATTGCATTAGGACACTTCAGCAGTCATGTAAAGAAGAATGATCGAACTATGATGTGCTCAATATTCCTTGTGAGATGAAGGAAAACAATGGAGATCATGAACCCATAGAAGATGTCAGTGCCTCTCACTTTACGATTGTATGAATATGCAGTATCAACTATACTGATAGTAATAATGCACACTTTATTATTGCATAGGACACTTCAGCAGTCATGTAAAGAAGAATGACTGACCTAGGCTGTTCCCAATATTGCCTGTGAAATGAAGGAAAATAATGGAAACCATGAACCTCTAGAATATGTCTTTGCCCCTCTCTCTTTACAATTGTATGAATATGCAGTGTAGTGTCAAGGAAAGTGACAGATTCGAGGGGCTGAGATATTATTTTCTGTTTCTGCATTTTGTGGCTATAGTTTATATTTTGAATATTGAAGTACTAAATGTTTTGGTTTTGATTATTTAAGTATCAAGTAACCCAGGGTTTTAATTTGGATCACTGAATGTATTGATCACTTGAATGTTTTTAAAGTTGGATCACTTGAATAATGTTCCAATTCTGTATATTACATTAAGACATACAATTTTGGGCACCTAACTTCTAATGTGTTTTTAGGCGTGACATGCATTTGATTTGGTGTACTTGCGTGGTCTTTTTAATTTCATCCTGTGAATGCTCTAAACAGCTTTGTCTCTTTTGATGAATACAGCTTCAATGGCAAGGAAAATCTATTTGAGAAAGGGAATCGGAGTAGGAGCTTTTTCTAAAATTTATGGTGGTCGTCAAAGAAACGGAGCACGTCCTCCTCATTTTTGTAAAAGCAGTGGATCAATTGCTCGACATGTACTACAACAATTAGAGAAGATGAATATTGTTGAGATGGATCCCAATGGGTGAGATACTTTTAACTGCATCCTTCCCGTGATCAGGTTTTTTGGGCTCTGTATTCACTATATTTTTTATACTTATTTATGCTCTGATATGTCATTTTGTTTCAGTGGACGGCGTATCACATCTAGTGGCCAGAGAGATCTTGATCAGGTTGCTGGTCGTATTGCAGTTGCTGCACCTTGAGCAATAGAGAGATGGATTTCTAGTTTTGTAGCAGGAAACTAGTTTGAATGTGCGCATACACAGTAGAGAAATGGCTTTTGTAGTTTTTTCACTGAAAACTGTTTTGAGTCTTGTTAATTGGATTTTATTAGTAGGTTTTAGTATTTTGTTTGTCCTTTTTAATGTCACGAGTTCATTGCTTCAAGCTTAAGTATAAATTTGGTCTTAAGAACAATGGATTCCAATGTTTTTGTTGGTTAACATTTGGTATTTATTATGCATGGTTTGAAAATGTTTTGGAGGGTTATTATTGTCATTTCCAGGCATTAGAAAACAATTCAGTATGCTGGTTCAGCGGTCTTGCTTCAATGATCTTATTACTAAAAACTCTTGGTCGAGGGCTTCGGACATTAGAAAACTATTTGGCAATATATTTTTTAATTCATTCAAAGTATCAGTGTGAAGGCAGATATTTTATTTCTGCGGAGACACATTTGTTGCAATTTTCTTCTAATTCATAACAAATGTTCTGGTGCAAGAAAAAGCTAGATCATACGCTTGTGGAGGGTTCATACATGTAGGAAAAAAACATTTCAGTAATTTTTTTAATTTTATAAAACATCATTATAAATGGGGTATTTAATGGTTTTTCACCTTAATACAGGTGTCACCTATGCGTTCAAGATATAATTCAGTTAATGCCATATTCCTCTTCATGGACATATCTAAGATTAATAATTTTATTTGGAGGGTCTTGTGTGTTGAATATGGAATTAGAAAAAAGGGAATATTAGGGATACTGTTCAAGTCTTCAAAGAGATTCATTGTATGGATGCAGGATTAGTTGTAGGTAATGTTCAACTTGCAAAAAGCATGCAAGCAAGAGTTTGTTTTCAAATAATATGTGCATGCAAAATTAGCTAGCTGTAGCTTAATGCAAAGAAAAAGAAAACAAATAATACTGTTAATTTATTCACTTTAATGTTCATATACATTTCAGTGTCTATGTTAATGACCATTTCACAAGGTTGCTTATATATGTTTAACAGTATTTTCTGCACCGACTTTGAATAAATTTTAGGTTATATAACTAGTTATTAGGGCCAACAACATTGTGAAACACATATTGTCCCACCCAACCCAGGAATCTCAAAATTAGGCTAATCAACGTTTAACTTAGATATTGCTCAAGGCTACTTCTTTATCCCTTTCACAAACAGATTGATTTCTTTACGGCAAGACCTCTCTACAAATCTAGGGCAAGGGCTTTTGTGTAGCAGACCTTTCCCCCCTTCTTACCAGGGCTCCCACCCATAACCCTAGACCGCTATTTCCAAAACTGTATTGTAAGGGGTGGCCATCTTTCAGAAAGAAATGTGTTAATATGAGCATTGCTTGAAGTAGGGGAACAAATGACAACCAAGTTTCATCATAAACTTGTTAAAACGGTGGGGAAATAGAGTATATAAAACTTGTAAAAATAATGGGAAGAGCAAGGAATGCGAGTAGAGATCAAACAACATGATTGCCCTTTTAATAATGTTGTCAGTGGGCTCTAGATACATCTCAACCAAGTATTGTAGTTTAATTTTGAACTTCAGATAGGGAACCACAGTAGGGACTTGTACAAATATGATAAATCTTCACCACCATGTACTGTATATATAGTTATTGATAGTGCGGATTGATGACAAACATTGTTTACCACTTCACCATGACAAAGAGACATTCTTCAAATTATTGGCAACATGCACCATTATCTTTATTGATAGTGCGGATTGATGACAAACATTGTATCCACTTCACCGTGACAAAGAGACATTCTTCAAATTATTGGCAACACGCACCATTATATTTTTAGCCCATCTGATCATTCAATAACGTATTTCATATTTTTTTTATGTTTATGACACATATTTGCTACTATGCATGGCATATGCAAGGCTTTTTTGTGAGTTTTCAATTGAAACAATAAGAACTCTATTAGAGTTGTAGAAAGTTTCAATGATTAACTACTATGAGCCAATTCGAGCAATCAAAGAACAAATTGAAATGTTGTGGAATGAGATTAATGGAAATGGAGGCAAAGAGACAAGGGTGAGGGAGTTGGAGAATTTGTAGTGTAAAAATGTGCTGGCCAGCCAATGGTTGTGTGACAAATCATTGACTTTGGGAAATAGTCTGGCAAGGGGACGTAGTAGTCGAGAGACTTTGATGGGTTATGCTGGACATACTAGGACCAGTTTGTTTTAATTTAGATTAATTTGTTGGATCGTGGAATCCAAAACTTGCATTGTTTAGCATCTTTGTCACCTGTACATGAGATATAATGCACACCTCCATTTTACCCGGGGGTGAATAAAGACAAGTACCTTTGGTCTTGGTTGACTAACTAGTCTCTAGCTCTAATTGCCAGACCAATACTAGAACTACCCAATGGATCACTTCAAATGTGCAAGCTTGTGCTAGAGTGACTTCCACTATTTCCTATTATACCCCCTCATGCTCTATGACTACAAGGTAATGAACTCAAATTACCTACAATTTTATCGAGTGTCGATCAATCTCGGGGATCCTAAAGAGTGGTGATTGCATTGTGTTGCTCTCCTACTTTTTGGATGCACCATGTCCGTGGGTATGGTATGTTTTGGATGTACATTGCCCTTGTAGTAGCTTTGTTACTTTTTAAATGTAGCATGTTTTTGTGCTAGCTTGTAACAACTCTAATTAATTAATTAATTATCATAATTAAATATTTATTTAATGAATATTAGTTTAATTAATTAATTATTATGATTAAATATTTGTTTAATTAATATTAGTTTAATGAATTATTAATTTTTATTATGAATACTTAGTTAATAATACAATTGTATTGGTAGAATGATCCATTTATGGAGGGGGGATAAGGTGGTTGAGACTTAATGGGGGATAAGGCGGTGAATAATGAGAAAAATGAGGATAAGGCAAGGGGGAACACTTGGGAAGTGAGATCTTCTTTTGTTTGGGGGTAATATCTTTTTTGGAGATTGGAGGAAGAGAAGGGAGAAGTGGAGACTGTGCATTTGTTTTTGTGCTTACAGACTTGAGGATTTTCACAAGGGGGCCTCTGTTGCTGGGAATTTTGGGCTTGGGGGCCAGTAAACCGTAAGGAATCCTGGAGCTAGGGAGTCTAATAGGCTGTTCCTGGCTAACTG
Source organism: Picea sitchensis (assembly GCA_010110895.2). Classification (NCBI taxonomy): domain Eukaryota; kingdom Viridiplantae; phylum Streptophyta; class Pinopsida; order Pinales; family Pinaceae; genus Picea; species Picea sitchensis. Next base: position 6,992 of record SNQJ01S0161842.1, read on the forward strand.
GAAGGTTAATCAGTTTTGGGCAGAGCTTCAACTTGGGCAGAGTTTTAGAACAACATCAATTTGAGGTATTTATCATCATTATTATGCTGTGATCATCAGTGTTATGTTGTTCGTTTTTTTATTATTATTATTTATGCTGAATATGTTATTCATTATCATGCTGTTAATTTCTAGAACAATGATTTGTTATTATGCTGAATAGAGAACATAATAGAAATCATTATAACATTTCTATATTTAAATTTATGTTTTATAAGGCTATGTTTGGACAAGCCTTACACATGGTATTAGAGCTTTAGTTTGAAATCTGGGGCCAAGGCCGACCTACCCACTCGTCCTCTTGACTCTTGACTGAAAGCTATGTAATGTGTCCTGTAAACAGCCTTGAAACCCTCTAAAACTTAAAACTTGTTGACCTGTACAATGAAATCCATGAAAGGGGTTATGTAAACAAATATGGTTAGAAACACATCAATACTCTGTATATAGAAAATATAAGGGAGTGTGTACATAAATGTATACAAATTTGGGCCAAGCTCCAGCTCCACCTAACCTGCAAGGCAAGCACAATTTATTTTGTTATATATATAAACAATATGCACATTGAAAATGAAAATGGTAGAATATTATACATATTGAAAGTGTTAAATGAATTTTAATACTTGTTTCAANAAAAGAAAAAAAAAAATCATATTGGGATTTCAGCGCATTCTGCAAGTCTATATATCAAATGCAGTCACATGCTTCCATCACAAAGCAACGCCAAGCATCAAATACATGTGCCAAGTCATCAAGCACCACACACAAGGCATCACTCACATCATCAAAGGCTACGAGGAGAACTGACGAGAGGTATTGTAAGTGCCCAACGCATCGAGCCACCAAGGATAGGAGAGGATAATGTGCACAACAAGGCCATAGGCCAAATCTTCGATTATTCAAGCATCTAGTCCAAGTCCAAAGGCTATAGACTCGAGAATTTATCACATGCCATATATACTACATATCCACGCATCATACAAGCCAAGCGCCAAGCCCACGAAACCGTGCCTTGCACAACAGAAAAAAAGTAATACTAGAAAGAAAAAAAAATATTGGCCTGTAAGGCCCATCTACGATTCACATCAAGCCATGGGCCATTGAAAGTCTTCTAACATGCCATCAAACACTACACACATCGACAACACCCAAGCAACAAGTATACACCAGAAGGAGTAGAATCCCACATGAAGTCACAATTCTTGCACTATTATTTATATAAAAATAAATAATAAAAAGAAAAAAAAAAAGAAAAGAGTAAGAGCAGGCCTTTACACATGCTAGAAACACATCAGAAATCAAAGCTAAGCGCAAGCGCCAAGCTTTGCTTTTCCACATTTCTCATCGTCTCGAAGGGCCCGCCGGTCTAGGAGCCTAATGAAAATGTCCAGACCGTTGTTAGCATCGTGGGCAAGCTCGACCGAATATCTCATCGTCCAGCCAAATCCACGAGTAAGCACCTACCGCAAGTCAACACATAAGTTACCAAACCCCAACGCAAGCGCCAAACTTTGCTTTTCCAAACTTTCCTACCACAAGTCATACACAAAGCACCAAAGCCAAGCGATCAAGCACCAAGCCATCGAAGAGGAGAGTATAGTGCAAAATCACAGCCCAACGCCCAAGCACAGAGATCCAGCTACTCCCCAAGTCTGTGAACCGAGCACGCACACAACACAAGTCAAGTCGAATCCAACGCACAAGTGCCAAACTAAGTCACATGGAGGAGGAGCCCACGATGGGGCACCACCATCATCAACGCGTCCAAAACCAGGTTTTAAGCCTCTGAGAATGATACCCACAGGTCGATGGTTATGCCCTAAGCATCAATCCAAGGCTGTCGAGAGGGAGAGTGCAGATTGGAGAGGGGGCAGAGCGTTATGCGAATGTTTTGTGTAGGGTTTGGGGATGGAGAGTCGAGAAGAGTGCGTGTAGCATTTTGGGGGGATGAGAGCTCGTGTAGGGTTTTTGGGGGATGAGAGCCTGGGGTCACGTGGGCTTCATGCGTGCCCGCACTTTATTTTTTTTTAAATTTAAATTTTTTAAATTTAAATTTTATTTAATTGTATTTTGATTATTTATTTTAATATTTTTTTGATTATTTAATTATTCTATTAAATTATTATTAAATTTTAATTTTAATTGTTTAAATTAGTTTAAATTTTAATTATTTAATAATAAAACAAGAATATATATATATATATATATATTTGTTTTAAAATAAAATAAAATTAAGTATGATTAATTACATAAAATAAAAATTAAAGTAAGTATGATTAATTACATAAAATAAAAATTAAAGTAAGTGTGATTAATCAAAGGTGATTAAGTATGTTTTATAAGTATGATTAAAATAAAATTAATTAAGTACATATTAATTAAGTGATTAATTAAGTACTTAAGTATGATACCAATAATACTATTAATTTTGAGGATTAAATTGAATGTGTTGATTAAGGCGATTGAAACTTAAATCAAAGTTTAGTCTAGATTATTACTTTTTAATAATTAATCAACATCATGATAAAAATCACATTAATTAGTTTTAAACGAAAAGTTTAAGGACTTAGACCATGATAAGGGGGAGGAGGCTTCATGCGCACTAAGAAGGTAAGTTAGAGAAATTGGCGAGTGTGGTACAGTGCTAGCGTAGCGATCAGGCGAGGGAGTCAGTAGTTTTCTTAGGCGAAGACATCGAGCTTAGAGGCTTTCGACCCTGACCTAGCCACTTACCCTAAATAGAGTAACATCTGTTTACAGACATGTAATTTTTTTTTACGCCTAACCCCATGTTTTCAAGTTTAAGTTGCGCAAATGTGAATTGCCTTGGACTCTCCTTGACAAACTTTTGGTTGATGCAGATTCAATTATACATGATGGTTAGGACTCGAGGAAATCGAGGCAGAGGGGCATCGTCGCAAGGACCACCAACGCCGCCACCACCATCATCTGAATTAGCTTTCATTCTGTGCTCTTTGGAGGCCATAAATGAGACTTTAAAGGGGTGTCAGCCAACAGGGATCGAAGTGGAGCCCCCACCATGTGGAGAGGGTAACCCTGAAGCATTGAGGGATTCAGGGGGAGGGCCTCAACCCGAGGACATTACTAGAGAACTTCAGAAGATCAAACTTCCAGAGTTTGCCGGGGGTCGTGCCAGTGAACGTGCAGAGGCATGCCTAGAAGGAATGACACGATGTTTCGCCTTAAGAGACTATGCTTCGACATCAAAGGGGAAAATAACAATCTTTCAGTTAAGGGACAATGCCTTGAACTGGTGGGGCAACCTGGAGAGGCAGTTGCACCTTACCCCAAACACCGTCTCTTGGGAACTTTTTGAGGAAAGGCTCTGAAGGAAATATCTACCGGCGTACTATGAGGAACAACAAGTGGGAGCATTTCATGCCCTAGTATAGGGAAACACGATCGTGGAAGAGTACGGGATCATGTTTATGGAGTTGGTAAAATATGTTTCGTACATGGATAATGATCAACGACAGGCATACCACTTTGTCTATGGGTTAAACCCTAAGATAAGGGCCATGGTACGGATGTGGAAACCGTCTTCAGTAGCGGAAGCAGTTGAAAATGCACGTTATGCTGAGGAACACATGAACTTAAATGGAGGTATGAGATCAACCTTTCCACATCATCTTGGATTCATGGGGAAGCCCCCCTAGGACCTTCTTCAGGGAAGGGAGATCTAGGCCACCTCCTTATGGTAATAGAGTCGCGCCAAGGACAGTTGCCACAAGTATTTCAATGGCAGAGAGTGCAGTATCCCTTTCATCACCAACGATGCAGGCAAGTTCACGACCTTCTCAGGGAGCAGCTAGTAGGGGCAGGGGTTCCAAGGGAAGGAACTCATTTCAGAGACCATCACAGAGCAATGCGCAGGTTCAATCTCGTGTTACATGTTGGGGATGTGGAGGACCCCATTACCAGCGTGATTGCCCAGAGTTGCAAGCAAGAATTGTGCATAGAGAAGGAAAGGCCCCAATGGGAAGAGCAAGTAGTAGCCACTAGATTTATGCAGCAGTTAATAATCGTTAGGCAGAACATCAATCCACGGTGGTGGAGTCGTCAAGTACGCTAAATCATATCAATGTTAAAATTTTATTTGATTCTAGTGCTATAGATAGTTTCATTTCACCTTCTGCATTAGAAAAGAGTGGGTTGGCAACTTACGTGCACGATGACTTTAAACAAGTCGAGATGGCTTCAGGGGAAAAACAAGTGGTAGGACCTAGTGTTAATAATTGTCTAGTAGATCTGTGAGTGTGTACTACCAGGTTGAAGGTATACGCCACTGCTCTTGGGACGTATGACCTAATCATTGGAATGGATTGGTTAGAAGCCCATCGAGCTATGGTAGATTGTTTCACAAAAAATGTGCTTTGTGTTGACGATGAAGGAAGGCCAGTAGAGATCCACGATGTACGAAGAAAGGTGTCTCTACGCTTTATCTCAACTATGAAGGTTAAGCGGTGCATCAGGCAAGGGTGTCAACTATATATAGTGGAAACAATGAATGAAAGGAAATGACCCTCCTTGGATCAATACCCAGTATTGTCAGAGTTTAAGGATGTTTTTCTGAACGAGTTGCCAACGTTACCCCCTGAGAGGGAGCTTGATTTTACTATTGAGCTAAAACCTAGTGCAAAACCAATTTCCAAGACTCCGTATAGGATGACAATGCCAGAACTTTGTGAGTTGCAGATGCAGTCGAAAGAGCTACTCGACTTAGGGCTAATAAGGCCCAGTTTCTCACCTTGGGGTGCACCAGTAATTTTTGTGAAGAGGAATGATGGTTCCTTACAACTGTGTATAGATTATAGGAACTTGAACCATGCTACAATGAAAAATAGGTACCCAATGCCATGAATAGATGATCTCTTCGATCAGATGAAAGGAGCAGTGGTATTCTCAAAAAATTATTTGCAATCAGGGTATCACCAGTTAAGGATTAAGGAAGACGATATTCCTAAAACAGCCTTTCGAACTCGGTTTGGGCATTACAAGTTCGTTGTAGTAGCTTTCGGATTGACCATCACACCAACAATATTCATGAGCCTCATGAATGGTGTATTCTGGAAGTACTTAGACCGTTTTGTACAAGTCTTTCTAGATGATATCCTCATCTATTCCAATGATGAAAGAGAACATGAGGAACACTTGCGAGTGGTGTTGCCCTACCTTAGAGAGAAAAAATTAAATGGGAAGTTGTCAAAATGTTCCTTCTTCCAGAAAGAAATTCACTATTTAGGTCATATCATTTCTGGTGAAGGAATCTCTGTGGACCCAGAAAAGGTAAAGACCATTATGGAATGGCCAGTGCCGAAAAATGCTCATGAGATAAAAAGCTTCATGGAGCTAGCAGGTTATTATTGAAGATTTGTGGAAGGGTTATCTAAAATAAAAAAACCCATCACCACTTTGCAGCGGAAGGGGGTCAGGTATGAATGGATAGAAGAATGTGATAGTGCATTCATCGAGCTTAAGAGTTTACGAACTAGTGCACCAATTCTACGAGTGTCGAAAATGGAAAAGGACTTCACAGTCTACACGGATGCCTCGAAGCAAGGGTTGGGGGCCGTGCTAATGCAGGATGGAGTGATATCTTATGCGTCAAGGAAGTTGAAGAAACATGAGGAGCTTTACACTACTCATGATTTAGAGTTGGCAGTTGTAATGCTGGCTCTGAAACTTTGGAGGCACTATCTAGTGGGGCGAAACTTTGAGCTTAAAACGAACCATGAAAGTTTAAAACATCTCTTCATTCAGAGGGATCTTAATGCCAGGCAGAGGCGATGGAGTGAGTTTATGAGTGAGTACGATTTTGGTGTTTCATACATCAAGGGAAAATAAAATGTGGTCGTGGATGCCTTGAGTAGGAGATCACGTGTCTTCTCTTTGGTACCTTTAAAAGTCAATCTGCGGGAACGTGTGTTGACGCAACTCCTTGGAGATAGTTGGTATTTAAAGGTTACATCAAACCTCCAGAGTGGGAGACAATTAGATCCAAAGTATGAAAGATATAGACTGGAAGCAGATGGGCTATTAAGATACCAAGGAAGGATGTACATCCCCGAAGGTGGGGATATTCGAAGCATCATACTGAAGGAAGACCATAGAGAAATTTCTTGTGCGCATCCGGGTGTGAAGAAAATGCACGCAGACATGAGGAAGCTCTTCTTCTAGGTAGGCATGAAGCGCGATATAGTCCCTTTTGTCGCTAAGTGCCTAGAGTGTCAATAAGTGAAAGCCGACCACCATCACCCAACAGGACTCCTACAACCATATGATGTTCCTATGTCCAAGTAGGAAGTCATTTCTATGGATTTTGTTGTGGGGTTGACACAGACCTATCAACCCTCATACCGAGATCCGCTCACAGGATCGTTCTTTATCCCTTTGAGCCGAAGTGGCTCCTTCGATTCCCTGCTAGAATATGCAATTTATCAATCCACATGTCATTTTCGCAACTCGCAATCTCGCGAGTTCGCGGGTCGTGACTCCCGACTCTTCCTCTCCAATCTCGCAATACCCGAGATCGCGAAATGGGTACAACTCTTCCTTTGTTAGTGCCCTCCGCGCGTGACCACTGGCTAGGCTTAATTACTAGCACCTCTCACTACTCGCCACTTCGCGAGTTTCAACGTCGAGCCCTCGTGCTCTTACTTCACGAATTCTCGATATGCGAGAGTCAACGGAGTGTTGACCCCTTCCACGAGGTGACGTGTGTCCACCTGTCTATTTCCCCGGGCCCACTTTGTGGTTCTGCCACATGTTCCTCGTGCCCGGCTTTCGACACTTTGCGACTTTTGATGTCGAAATCAACTCCTTTCACCCTCCGAACCCCCGAAAGCGTGCAATGTGATGGGGTTCCTGATCCAACGGTCCTCCTGTGACCTGGATCCAACAACTATCCTCGCTCCTCGCGATTTCGCCACTCGCGACTTGGAGCACCCAACTCTTGGGTTCTCACCCTGCGAACCTCCGAGTTCGCGAGATCCTTAGATCTCTGCCACCTGTCATCTTTTGATGGATGGCTGCGATTTTCTCGCGACTTCGCCACTCGCGAAGTCGAAGGACTTCTTTTTCTGACCTCCAATGTCCGAATCCCCGATACGGGTGATTTCGCGACACATGTCCTTCTTCTAACAGACGGCTCAGATTCTTTCGCAGTTTCGTGACTTCGGGACTTTCAGAACAAAAGTCTCGACCTCTTATCCTCCAATATGTCAAAATGCCGAAATTTCGACACGTCGTCAATGCGGGTCCCACGATGGAACTTCCCACCTTTTTGGAGTTTCGGATCTCGCGACTTCGAGAAACCTGATGCTGAAATTTCGGCTCTTCAACCCATGAAACCCCAAAATACCGAGTTCCGATGTGCTTCTCCAATAACTGGCCCACACAAACCCTTTCTCCCCTTCGGGACTTCGCCTTTCGTGACCTCGCGAATCTTGAGGCAAGGCTTTCAGTTCTCCAACTCACGAAACCTTGAAATGAGATTTCGTGAGTGAGCCAACGACCCCTGTTGGTTCAAATCCTACGACCCGATTTTTCCTGAGCTTACACTTAGGAAAACACTCACCATAACCTTCTTGCTCCTCTGCAAGATTTGGTGATTCTTGGGACTTCGCGAATTACCCTCGGAGAATTTCGACTGTCCAATTCCTCCTTAACACTCCTGCGAAATGAATATGTATGCCTTCACGAAACTTGTCCACCAGCAAAACAATGTCGCTGTGCCTCCTTCCAATACTTCAAGGCACCGGTCCTCTTTGAGCTTCTCTTCAACAACTTCGAAGGCTCTATCCCTTCTGAGCTTGATTGAAAAATCCTCAAGTTCTTTGGGGAAAATTCCTGCGCGCACTCCTTGTGACAATGCTTCAAATACTTCCAAGTATTTGAACCTCTTCGACTCTGCGCACTCCCTGCGACAACAATTTTTCAACAATTTCTCTCAGGTTGTAAACTCTGAGACTTCACTCAGCATGCACACTCCTTGCACGTCTCCTGTGCTTAACTTGCACTTCTGCGAGAATGAGAACAATGTTCTCCCTCCCGAGCTTGCAGAGACGAACTCTGACTTCTGTCAACGCAAACCTTGCGGACAATTTCGCTGCACTCCTTGCAGGGAAAATTTTGCTCAGACAGAGAAACAATTGAAACTCATTCCTTACCCTCCCTCTCTTCAGATTTCAGACATTGAATATGAAATCATACATTCACACATCAAAGCAAATGCATAACAAAGAGTAAACAAGCATATATCAATCAACATGTACAAACACAGAAAGCAATTGGACACCATGAGTCTGAACTAAAGATTTTTGTATTAATCCAGAACTCTTGTACATGGGTTCTTCTACACATCTCTCTGCTTCTTCTTCTCTATGCTCTTTTGATTGATAATGTTGCTAATGTTACAATGATACAAGTGAGGGTGTCTATATCCATTTTCCCTCCGGCTCCTAAAACTGTCTAATCTAAGAATTCAAAGCTACCTACTTACATTTACTAGCATAAATGCCTCTTAGTCCTTTAGACGAGAGCGGGACACTCAAGGTCTGATTACAATCTACAAGTACGCCCTTTCTTAATTGTTTCATTTACGTTTGGCGTATCAAACTTCAAAACATTTCAAACAATTTATCATGTGCCAAAATGCGTTGGTGTTTTCCCCACACTCACTTGTTGTTGGCGATGCTCCTGCATCATACTCCCTCACTTGAAAATTTTCATGGGCTCCTGTCCATGAGCTCTCGCACATTCTGTCCATGCTTCTGGATCTCTGTTTCATTTTCCCAGCTAACATCTTCAACTGGATGTCCCTTCCACTTGACCAAGTATTCAAAATATTCCCTTCTTCTGGTCCTCTTACTAACTCTTTTGTCCAGTATGCTTTCCATATGTGGCTTCTCTGCAACTGGCATCTGTTTTTTCCACTGAACCTCTGGTTGTTCATCACCTGTTCTTGCTTCCTCAACTTTGTATGGGTACAAATCTGAGACATTGAATATCGGAGAAATTCCGATCCCATCGGGTAATTCAATCTCATAAGCATTTGCCCCAAATTTCTTCAAGACCCTACATGGTCCGATCTTCTTCATCTTCAATTTGTTATATGTCCCCTTCGGGAATCTTTCCTTTCTCAGATGTGCCAGAATCAAATCACCAACCTCAAATTGAAGTTGTCTCCTGTGTTGATCTGCTCTGCGCTTATACTCTTGGCTCGAGTTTTGCAATCGCTCCTTCACCTGGCTGTGAAGTCCCTTCATTGTTTCGGCAAAATCTTCTGCACTAGCACTCCTAGTTGCATTCTGTTCTAAATCTCTCAATTTAGAAACTCGTCTTGGTTGTGTCTCATAAACAATTTGGAATGGACTCTGCTCTGTGCTTATATTGATTAAATCATTATATGCAAATTCCGCCTGTGGCAGAATATTGCCCCACTGACTGTGGTGCTCTGTCACAAATTTTCCGATGAAATCCTTCAGGACTTCATTCATTAACCTCATGAAGGTACTTGGTGCGTTCGTTAAGCCAAACGACATAACAAGCCATTCATACAACCCTTCGTTAGTCTTGAAGGCTGTCTTCCATTCATCACCTTCTCTCATACGAATCTGGTGATATCCACTTTTCAAATCAATCTTTGATTTTTTTTTGGCTCCACTCAAGTAATCCATCAGATCATCCATTCTTGGCAATGAAAATCTATACCTGATGGTTATCTTGTTGAATGCCCTCGAGTCAATACACATCCTCCAACCTCCATATTTCTTCAGACTGAGCACTGTCAGAACAACACATGGACTCAAACTTTCTCTAACCAACCCCTTGTCCATTAAGTCCTGGACCTGTCTTTTGACCTCTTCATTCTCACGCGGCGTCAATCTGTACGCTGCTATGTTTGGTAAACTAGCTCCAGGTATGAGATCAATGTGATGACTTACACTTCTGATCGGTGGCAACGAACGAGGTAGTTCGTCCACTACTATGTCAACAAACTTTTCCAATAGTTTCTGAACCTCTTCCGGTAAATCATCTACCCTTGTACTGGTTAAAACAATTTTTGGCTTCCTGACAACAATGAATTGCGGTTCTTCCTTCTTCTTAACCTCTGTAAGAAGTTCCTTCCCACTCATGAGAAGTACAGTGTTGCTTATTTCAGGTTTTACCTCTTTGTCTTTGATTGGAAGCAACATGTGAGTTCTCCCATTCTTCTCTAGGGTGTATGTGTTCTTCCTCCCATCATGAATCAAATTTCTATCATATTGCCACGGTCTACCCAACAATAAATGACAAACATCCATGAGAATAACATCACAAAGTATTTCATCTTTATACCCTCCTATTTTAAATTCAACTAAACATTGTTTAGTGAC
>SNQJ01S0161844.1:7276-18705 GCA_010110895.2 Picea sitchensis
CCAACAAACCGTGGTTGTTCTTCAACAGTCTGCTTCCCTTCCCAAGCCAAATGCGAATGAGGAGACGAGCGGGTGTAGGAAATAATGGAGTGAAGTCTCCACCCGAGGTGTGGAATAGTGAAAAAATTGGGTGAATGAAAGCGTGAACAGGTGGAGAGACCCACAACAGAATGGGAGCGAGAATGGGAGTGGAAGGAGAAGAAACAACCATGACCAACATAAAGACCAACCCCCCCAATCGACCAGGGACAGGTTTGTGAACTCTTGGGAGTCAATAACATCCTGGCCTTCCCCCAAGAAGCTCATGTAACTGTTATTATCCCTAAAGAAAAAATGGACAATAAAATATAAAAATAAATTCTTATCCCCCTCTCTTGTGGAATCATAGCCCCCTATAACTCTTGTCCTTGTCCGTTTAGTAGCCAGCGAGGTATTTATTATTAATAATGATCAAAACATTACATTTCTTGGGAACACTATCCTTTTAATAATTGTTTGGGCACTTTGGCCTCTCAACAATGTAACAATACATTATTTAATATGGGGCTCAAAACCCAGGGTGTTACATCCCCTCCCCCTTATTTTGGCACTGTCCTCAGTGCATATACAAACATGAATACAAATTTCAAAATTTATTCAAAAAGTTGTGGGTACTCTACCCGCATTGCATATTCATGCTCCTAAGTAGCAGCTTTAGGACCGTAGTAGGTCCACTGAACTTTTACCAACTCTATAACTCAATTCCAAAGCATTTTGACTTTTATGTCCAATATTCGCATTGGTTGGACCTGAAAGTCTCCCTCTATCTCTACCTGAATCATATGCCAATCAATAACATGGTTAGGATCATGTACATATTTATTTAGAAAAGAGAAATTAAATACATTATGCACATTCATGGAAATAGGCAATGCAAGCATGTATGCAACTGACCCTATTCGGTCTAATATCTCAAATGGACCATAGAATCTAGCTACCATCTTTGTACAACTACACAAATTCAAAGAGCTCTTCTTGGGGTTTACTTTCAAAAGCACATGCTCCCCCACTTTCAATTCTCTTGTTGTCTTATTCTTATCTGCATAAAAATTCTGTCTATCCCGAGTTTCCTTTAAATTATGCTTAATCTTAACCATTCGGTCTTCCATATCCTTGAGAAACTCTAGCCCAAGTACCACTCTATTTGTTGGGCTATCCTAACTTACTGGACTACTGCATTTTCTACCATACAAAGCTTCACATGGGATCATCTTCAATGAAGCTTGATACCCATTATTATAGGAAAAATCAACCAAGTGCAAGTAATCTTCCCACTTAGAAGGCTTATCCATCACATACATTCTCAACATGTCTTCAATAACTCCATTGACCCTCTCTGTCTACCCATATGAATGTGGATGGTATGATGTTCTAAAGTTCATATTTGTACCAAATCCTTTAAATAATCCCTTCCATAAATTTGAAGTAAACTGTGTGTCTCTGTCCAAGACAATTATCCTAGGTATCCCATGCAACCGATCAATTTCCTTCATGTAAATTTATGCAATATTAGTTGTTGTATGAGTTGTTTTTACAGGAACAAAATGAGCATCCTTTGTCAATTTATCAACCACTACCATGATTGAATCATTTTTCCTTGTTTTCTTTGGCAACTTTTTTATAAAATCAATGGTTATCACTTCCCATTTCTTCTCTGGGATTGGTAATGGTTGTAGTTGTTGGTCCTAAACTTTGCACTTGACTGCTAAAGTGCAGAGCTAGGCCACCTCAAGTTATGAATGATTGGTTTTTTTATTAATGGGTCAGTTAGAGGGTTGGTTTACCAAGACATGAGCATGGTTTGGTTGAAAAAATGGCATGGACGAGGGTCCTCCTTGGTTGGTGGCACACTAAGGACATACAAGTGAGACAATAAAGGTAAGAAACAAAGAAAAAAAACAAACCATTCAATGGGAAATCTGTTGCTAGAAGTTTAAGTCTTAAAACATCATTCCAAGCATTAAACATGTACCAAAAACATAGTTATTCCCATAGGTTGCAACAAACAAATATTCATCAAATCATAGTTGTTATCACAAGTTGCATATTAATAAAGACAAGTTATACAATCGCTGAAGGAAAAGAAATGTGCTTCACACAAATCAAAATTGTATTCAAGATAAGAAACACATACAAATTTGGACACAAACACACTGTCATCAATAGTATCTTCACTAGGTAGATAGCTTTAATCCATGTGCAGAATGGGTCCAACTAGTTGTTGTATTGATCTTTTTCTCCACAAAAACTCCACCCTCAAAACATACATAAACTACATATTTATCAGAGTTGCAGAGGCTCTCGTCCATCTGAGACCGAGGCTTAACTCTATACTACCAGTTGTAAAACAACTAATTAAATTAACTAAAAACATTGTTGGAGTATATTAAGGAATACTCTGAGTTGACTTAATGAAAGAGAGTGGTTCTTATCACACATAAAATACCACTTATTATGCCTTAAACTAAAAGGGTCTTGAACTAAACAATTAAAAACTACTACTAGCAATGAAACTGGACTGATGCATGCACCAAAGCAAACTAATATCTGATGGAAATGACTAGGAGTGATGAAACCGAGTTCTGTATTGATCATTGGTATGCATGCGTGCTATTGGAGGCCACTGGAGATAACTGAAATTATTAGCAATGTTTTTTCCTCGGCTTATCTCTTGGATGACAAAAGCAAGTCGTGTGGTGCTTTTCTGGAGTCTGGACGTGTAGTTTCCCCATTCCTGGTTTTGCACCCCTTTTTAAACCTTTCAAATGTGCAATAAATGTGGGTGGGCCACTTCGAAAATTCAGTTTTCAGAGGTTTCAGAGTGTAGAGGATGCATATCCTCCAGAGGACAAAACTCTCGGAGTCATTATCCAACACTAATCACTTATTAACATGAGACTACTTTTAACCTTCATCATTTTGGGACTTCAGGACTCTGGCTCTTCGGGGTTCGGTAGTCTTTTAAATATTGTTCTTGAAAATCTCTGGGAGAACGATATACCGAATCTGATGTGGTAGCCTGATGTCATATGGATTATGTGCCATGGGAATAAGGGTGACACATGTCACTCAAAGTAGTGCAGATGACAGACCCAAATATGCTTGAAATGAGTGCCACATGTCTCAACAAATAGGCACCACGTGTTAGTTCTAGATGAATGCCATGTGTCTCAACTAATGAGTCCCATGTATCTTCATCTCTTTGGAACTTCGAAGCTCCGGAGAATTGGATTTGCTCTTGATAAAAATCTCTTGGAGTGATAATCTCGCAGAGTTGTTAATTCATGCTTATCTTACGCTAATCAACCTGAGATTAAGTCTTCTTTAACATTTAAATACTACGAGACTTCGGGGGCTTTGGGGATTTGGGGATTTGGAGGTCTGTGTTTGTTGTGAGTTGAGATCCCCAAGAATGATAATCTCCTGAATTTGACGTTTCCATATGACATCACTGTGCTAGCATGTCATAAAAATATAGTGACACATGTCACTCGAAAATGAGCGGATGACATAACCCAAATGACCTGAAATGAGTGCCATGTGTCATGACCGATGAGTTCCATGTGTCTTCGACACTTTGAGACTTTTGGGATATGTGCTTATCTTGAAGAAAGACATCCCGGATGATCGAACTCACGAAGTGACGTGGCAATGAAGGACCACTCTGCCACTTCAGAGCTTTAGCTCTTCGACTCTTCGACTATTCATCTCTTCGTCTCTTTGGCTATTTGGCTCTTCAAGAGTTTAAGAATGTAGAGTATGGATATCTCTTAGATACATGACCTCCTGGAGTGACATGGCAATTCGGGGCTCCAGTACTCTGGGGTTCACGATTGATGTTAAACCTCGAACGATTGTGACACTCCAAATGAATGAGAGCCGCCGATCTGAACTAATTGTTGGATCTCCACTATTGAAAATCTAACTTGTCTTTTTGTGCATAATCTAAGCCCAAAATCGCCTGCTCTAAATTGCTGCATTTTTCGTTTGGATACTTCCTATGCAAAAAAAGGACTTTGTGGGATTAGATGTTCACACAAAAGACTTGGTGTACCTGTTGTATGCTCAATCAATGGAAAACATGATGACAAGTATTTCGAACCAAATCACGACATGGAATTATCCTTCAAGAAAACAGAAACATTTTGCACAAATAATCAATCAATAAAGACAATGATGAAAAAACCAAGTCATCTAGTAATGGGAAACCAACTTAACCAACTAGAAGAGGAATGATTTTCAAGAAGGTATAGGGAAAATGATTCAGGAGGGGTAGGGGTGCAAACTTAGGTCCCAACATTGGCTCCAACTCGGGATAGCACTTCCCTGCGAGGTGCTAAGAAAAACAAATTAGTGCCTTTGAACTTAATAACTTGCTCACACATTCCTTCTCTTACCTTTGTTTTTGTCTTCCAGCCATGTATCTATGCCATTGTTTCTCATCCATGCATCTATGGAGTTCAAAGCAATAACTATACCCTAGTTCTTTTGTTGGGATATGGAGTCTTTATTCAATTTGAAACTTAAAACTACAGCTACACCCAAGTGCCTTTGTTGGGATATGGAGTCTTATTGTTGATCCACTTATAAACAAACTAAAAAAGAAATGCTCGAATGCCGAGCTTATTCAACACACCCCTACTCTACTCAATTGAAAACAAAGTAATCTGTGTAATCAGATTTCCAGTGAAGCCATACAAGGAGTTGATTAACAACATGCAATTGACCTCCATCTTTAAGTATGTGTTAGCACTCTGTAATTTCTCAAGTTGAGTAAGAAGTTGACAGAGGCAACTACAAAAAAACTTTGGATTCTAAGATCTAGCCCTCCTAGACTCAGAGAGGGATCTCTTTGTAAGATTTAGATTTGTTTGTTGGGGATTTTAGGATAGTTATAACAATTCAATGTTTGTTTGTTGAATTGTTGGTTTGGAACAACAATGGAAGGCCATTGGGAAATGGAGACATCTTCTGAGATAGATCTAGAAGATTAACACAATAGTGTATTTTTTAGGGAACAGAGGCAAAATAAGCACAATTTTCAGCAATAAACAACATTCAGATGATGGCAGGACAGAAATAAGAAAATCCCATTACAAATGAGATCATATAGGATGAATTTTCAGATGTAACTTTAGAAGAAAAATAGAATATATAGAGTCATGAACATAGCAAGATATATAGATGAATTTTGAACATGAAATCTTAAACACACAGACCAATATTCACTGCATGAATGGAGCATTAGATAAAGACGAATTCCAAACATATACTCTCAGTCAAATACTGGAAACAAATAAAAATTAATGGAAATGAGCATTAAAAAGGGAAAAACCATTGAAAGTAAGCATTGTGATGAATCTATGCTATCATAAACACTCTCTGTTATTAAAGTTCTTGAAAAATTACATAACTTTCAAATACACTGGCAAGACATAATCATGCCATTACAACCCCCTTTTGAATCAAAATGCCTCCAATTACATAAGATCCCATCACCACAATAGGATTCTAGGAGTTCAATTACTGTTGACTATAATCATGGATCTAGTTACATTAATGGAGAAACAAATTTACTAAAAATAGTAAATCTGATTTGACAAAAGATCATAGATATAGAGAAAAATTAGAATATAAGGTTGTAGTTAGTTGTCAGGTACATCTGGAAATTTGATGGGAGTTGTTGATGATTTGTTTCTTCAATGTCTGCTCTTTTCCTGGTCATTTCAAATTATTCACCTCCCGAAATTTTGAAAAATGGGGTCCAAGGAAGTCTTCGATTCTCCCACTCTGAGATATATTTGTAAACTTTGGAGGAGGTTTTTGTATATCAGCTTTTTCTAAGCAAAAACTCTTGGTGTTTTGAAATTCATCTCCAGTTGTCTAGGATCCAGGTTTGAAAAAGATGTCTCAAACAAGAAAATCTTGAATCCTGAAAAATAGGGCTCAAAGATGCTTTCTATTCTCCCAATATGTAATAGATATGAGAAATATGGGAGAAGTTATTGTTATTTGGCCCGTTTTGAGCAAAATTTTCTTTCGGTTTCTCAAAATTTATCCTGGTTTTCCTGGAAATTGACTCGGAAAATGACTAGTCGAAATTGTTAAAAAACAGTGTTTGAATTGGGGAAAGGTGGTTTTTTGAGGGGGGAGGTGGTTTTTGGAGGGGGGAAGGTGGTTTTCAGGGGGGGTAGAGTGGTAAGTGGTTTTTTTTTCGGGTGGGGGGGTCCAAAATTTTGTGGGAATGACATGTGGAATGGGTAAAACTTATTTTCGGACCCCCCTCCCTCCCCCCTCTCGTTAAAGGTCAGATGGCAAGGGGGGTCCGAAATAATAGTATGATTGTTGATTGTTTTGTTATTTCTTTGGTCGGGACATGTGAGGTACAGGACTTAGGATAGAGTTAGTATTAGTTTGTGTTTATTTTATTTGTTATATAGTTATTTTAATATATCTATTTTTATTTAATTAAACTTTGTTTTAATTTTTATTATTTTGTTTTGTTTTATATGTATTTTTTATTTTGTTTTGTTTTACGTTTTAATTTTTATTTGTTGTTTTATTTTATTGTTATTTTTTTTATTTGATTTGATTTTAATTTTTTATTTGTTTTAATAATTTTTTGTTTTTTTTTGTTTTCGGTTTAATTTTAATTATTTTTTATTTTTATAATGTTTTGTATTAACTAATGTTTATTTAATTTTTTTTAATAATTATTATTTTTTAATTATTTTACGTTAAAATAATTATTACTTATTAAAAATTAATTATTTATTAATTATTTTAATTTATCATTAAAACGATTACTTATTACCCTAATTTAATTACCCTAATGTTCACTAATACTTATTAACTTATTGTTTTTCATTTACCCTGAGCTTATCTAACATTAATTTTGTCCAAGAATGATTGGTGGGCGAGATGTGGTGAATAAGATGAATGGACAGGGGAGTGAGTGGTGCATCAGTGAATGAAGGATTTGGGAAAATGGATGGGGGGGCAAAGTCATCCGAGGAAACCAGGCAAGCCAGGAGAAAAATATAGGAGCTTTCATGAGAGAAACAACAGATAGAAAATGAATAATCGGACTTCCTATAATTTATAGGACCCTAACATAGGCTCTACCTGGGGATGGCAGCTTTTTTTAGGAGGTGTCAAGAACCACGGATCTCACAATATGCAGACCAATACTTTATCTATTGGTGTAATCCTAAGACTTTATTCTACAACGTGTACCTGTTCTGATCCTTCAATTGAAACCAAATCAAGATGAAGACTAAAATTTGAAATGCACAAGTCCCCAAGGTGTAGGACAGTCGGTGGCCGAGTGTGTTGTTAAGCCACTACGTGTTGTTAAAGTCACAGGTTCGAAACATGCGGGACAGAAAATCCAACCATGTTAGGGTTGGTGTGGCTCAGTCAGTGCGATCTCAGGGTGATTTTGACGACTTAGATGCCCACAAATTAGGTGGTTTCTCAATCCGCGGGTTAATCGTGTAGCCAACGGGTCCCGCTGAAATTAACAATCAAAAAAACAATTTGAAATGCACACTAAACTGGAAACTATCTTGCAATTGAAACTAAAATTAAAAAAAATTGTTGAAAGGAATTCTCAAAGAGCTGAGCTTATTTGCACACTGCAAAATTGATTGCTTAAAAGATGCTTACCTAGTAAGCTTATTTATATACATACAATCCTATTCTAACACTAAATGCTTCACTTCAAGTGATATAGAATATTAAATGCTTCACTTCAAGTGATATAGAATATCCAATATAGACAATCAAATATTTGATCCAATACCTTATCTCCTTCACTGTTTTTAACAAAACTCAGAACTAGAGCTTGTAAGGGTACTAGAAATTGATTGTCAGCTTGATCTTCACAACAAAGAACTTTGGAACCATGAAAGATAGAGGAGGCACTGAAACTTGATTGGGACTCTAGCTTGAAAAACACCTCCATATAGATAGTTATGGGATCATGACAGACACGACCTATTTCTTGACTTTCAAAAGGTTTATGGTCATAATTGGGTATGGCACATATTCTTTTTATATCATTATACAGTTCCTAGTATGGCTGCAAAATTTCTGATGAACTTTGTAATGAGGCTCCTGCTAAACAAGACCATGAAACCGGTTGCCTAATCAAGTCTATATCATAACTTCTTTTAAGCTCATAGCTAGCTAATGGAACAGAATTTTGACTACACGGACCATCCAAAACATTAGCTATTGGATCATGTAGAAACTGAGATGATTGTTGCATTGGTTCCAATGAAACTTCATAATTTTCTATGTGCTTATCATTCAGGACATGATCAAGATTCTTCTTTAAAAATTGAAATGAATTAAAGCTTAATGGTACATAATCATTTTGCATTAACTCATAATCTGTTTCAGGCTCTAAGATTTCATCTGGGATTTGAAACTCAAGGTAGCTGAACGACTGCAATTTTGGAGAAAGAACAACTTCCATATCACAAAAGACCTCCGCAATTAATTCATCAGAAAATTCTCCATTCCTACTATTGACAACTTGTTGGTCTTCTTGCTTATAGATTTCTCTTAGAAATTGGAATGAGGGAAAACATAAAGGCAAAGATCTTTCACTTACTTGAAAACTTTCTGCATTTTCCTCTTTATTGTCATAATTATTATGCACAGATTGATTGTCATATTTGAGTTGTTGTAACTGAGCTTCTTCCTCCCAAACATATGCTATTGATTTCTTTGAAGATTCAACCTTGATGTATTCATGATCATATTGATCATACTTGGGTAGATCATCCATATAAGCAATGTCATTAAGAATACACATTAGATCAGTTGATTTCTCCTCCACAAGTTGATTTCGAGTTTCATATTTGTCCATGGCGTGAAGTGAATACATAAAACAATCATTTTCTGATCTATGATACCAAGGAAAAGCAACAAAATGATTTGGAATAGTGACCCTTTCTTTTTCTGCAAAAAATGGAACATGGTGTTTTTGAACAACAATTTCATCTCTCATGATAATCTTTTGCATCATTTCCTTCATTGTGCTTGCTATAATGTTTAGTTTCACTTCTAAAGATGTCAGATGATCCTTTTATATGTTTTCCTTCTCTTCTACCTTTGACTTTGACTTTTTGATCAACAAGTTAGATTCTACACCTATTGCATTATTCTTCATTTCTTCAAGTGTTGTAGTATTCATTTCTGTCAATTGAAACACCATTTTCGGATCAAAGGCATCCAGGTATTGTAACAGAGCTAAACCAAGAGGAGACTTTATATCATCATGCATTGAATAGTAAACTTGATTGAGCTAACTGAAAAGTGTTGCATTGTCTCTGCTGGATGCCTTTTCAAATGATTGTATTCTTCTAAAATCAGAAAAGGATTCCTCTTGATCACCCATTTATCAAGGAAGACTTTCACAAAATGATGGAAATCACCGATGCTTGCAGCTGACAATTTTTTGAACCACTCTTTAGCTTTACTTTGCAAAGATAGAGAAAAAATCCTGATACAAACATCATCTTCTTCAACCTCAAAAAGGTCAAGAAAATGTTCAAAACCCTGAATGTGTTTTTCAGCAATGATGCTACCATTTTCTCCATCAAACCTGAGAAGGTACTTGTGATAATGTTCAGGGAAACCATGGAGTATTGGAGGTAAGATGAGAGGCTTGCATTTGTCTGGAACTTTAAAGGGTATGGGGGTTTGTACAACAGCTATAAAAATAGCCTTGGTTTCTTGATGCTCATCAAATGGAATATGACCAATATAAGTTGCAACAAAAGGGTTTCGACCAGGATCAATAGCATAAAGAGAATCTGTATTTACAATCTTCAAAGGAAAAGAATTGGATGCATTTATGTGATCTTTTTTCAAACATAGTATACATTGGAAAAAATTCTTGAAGAAATAACTAAAAATAAAACAAATTATGCCTGGGATGAAATTCCAATTTGAATGCATGATCTCTCCATAATGTTTTTTCATGTTTCTGTTGGTCARGTTCATTGTCCAGTGGAGTCTTCAGATCRGCTTGAAACTGTTTGGAGTCGCCAGGTGAATGATTCAACCTTGATGTGTCTGATCACAGTCCACCATCAGTAATCAGATCTGTAACTTGATACACTTCTCTGAGGAACATGAAATGTGCATATTCCCCAGTATGGTCGCCACTATGTTAGCAGTTTGTAATTTCTCAGGCTGAGGAAGAAGTTGACAAAGGTAACTACAAAACCACTTTGGAGTCTAGGATATAGCCCTCCTAGACTCAGAGAGGGATCTCTTTGTAATATTTATCTTTGTTTGTTGGGGATTTTAGTCTAGTTATGACATTTCGATGTTTTTTTGTTGAATTGTTGGTTTGGAACAACAATGGAAGGCCATTGAGCAATGGAGTTAGCTTCTGAGATAGATCTGGAAGATTAACACAATAGTGTATTTTTTAGGGAATAGAGGAAAAATAAGCATAATTTCTAGCAATAAAAAGCATTCAGATGATGGAAGGATAGAAATAAGAAAATCCCATTACAAATGAGAGCATCTAGGATGAATTGTCAGATGTAACTTTAGAAGAAAAACAAAAGATATAGATTCATGAACAGAGCAACATATACAGATGAATTTTGAACATGAAATCTTAAACACAGTGACCGATATTCACTACATGAATGTAGCATCAGATAAAAATGAATTCTAAACATATACTCTCAGTCAAATACTAGAAAAGAATAAGCATTAATGGAAATGAGAATTACAAAAGGAAAACTCACTGAAAATAAGCACCGTGATGAATCTTTGCTATCAGAAATGTTGGAGTTACTTCACACACACCTAGGATTTATTTTTCCTAAGGTTTTTCCTTGTTTATTAGTCATAATTAGTCATTATCCCGTATCCTATAATTTAGGGGAGAATGTTCTCTTTTAGTTGACACTTCAGTTTGACTAGTTGAGTTGAGTTTAGATGTTGCATTGGTTTTGTCACCATGCAACATTGGGATCATCACCATGCTAATTATACCTTGCCTTGGTATGATCACCAGAGTGGCACATTAGCCTTGATTCCCTAAGTTAAATCCTCACTACTCTTTGTTCAGTTAGTTAACTGAAGACTAGTTGACTAGTTAACTCAACTAGGTGGCAGTTCACTCCTGTAACTGACTGAGAGACTAGACTAGGTGGCAGTTCACTCCCATAACTGTTGGTGTGTGTCCAGATCACTCTAGACCACCACTATGGCACATTGGTTATCCTCCAATCGAACTCATTGAGTTATACATAATATATCATGTGTATACTATTCATTATTCACAACGGTTAATGAGAATTCTTTCATTCTTTCTCTCCTTCTTCTTCTTTCTCCAATTATATCTGCAAATGTGT